>CAWUFW010019749.1:0-174787 GCA_963921515.1 Calotriton arnoldi | reverse complement strand
ACCAGAGTCATCCTCCCTCCCTGTGGCAGTTGCAGTTGTTGCGGCACCAGATGTTGTGGGCACACAGGGGGGTGTGGACATGTTGGTGCTAATCTGGCGGAGGCATGTCAATATGTCCCTCTGCACCGCTGTCAGGGCCTGATTCGCAGAACTAACTTACGTCAAAAACGTAAAGTTAGTACTTTTTGGTATTCACAGAATACACTTACTCATTTTGGTATTCACAGAAGGCACTTACTCATTTCGGTATTCACAGAATTAGTAGTCCTAACTTTAGGACTCCTAAATGCCTTCTGTGAATACCGAAAGTCTTAAAGTTAGGATTTTTCTCAGTTTAGGAGTAGTAAAGTTAGTAGTCCTAACTTTAGGACTCCTAAATGCCTTCTGTGAATACCGAAAGTCTTAAAGTTAGGATTTTTCTCAGTTTAGGAGTAGTAAAGTTAGCACTCCTAACTTTACTACTCCTAAACTGAGAAAATCCTAACTTAAGACTTTCGGTATTCACAGAAGGCATTTAGGAGTCCTAAAGTTAGGACTACTAACTTCTGTGAATACCGAAATGAGTAAGTGCCTTCTGTGAATACCAAAATGAGTAAGTGTATTCTGTGAATACCAAAAAGTACTAACTTTACGTTTTTGACGTAAGTTAGTTCTGTGAATCAGGCCCTCAGTTCTTCCAATGTGTCCCACTTGGACTCCATGCGAGACATGTGTGTCTCCACACGGGACATGTGGGAGTCCAAGCGGGCATGATGGGCAGCCTGCTGGTGTTGAATGTCCTTGAGGATCCCCACTACCTGGCTGACCTCTCCGGTGCTATTCTGGAACGCATCTGTAATGCATACCAGTTGTGGGTCATCATGCAGTCCAGACCTCTCTGCAAACAGTGACCTCTGCCTACCACCCCTCCCACCACCCCTGGCCACACGGGCGGGACCTGCGGTGGCACGCACAGGTGACCCTAGGCCCCCTTGGGGGTTGGTACTGGGGTTGTTGTCCATTGCTTCCCGGGGGGCCGGGGTCCCTGTGCTGTTGTCATTCAGTGTCCTTGGTCTGTCCGTGTCGGCAGGGGTGGTCTGTGTGTTGGCAGATGTTGGAGCAGTGGGTGCAGGGGGTGCAGATGGCGGTCCTGCTGGTGCTGCATGATGACTCACACCGGAGGGGCCAGGTAGGTCTTCGCCATCCGAGGAGGGCAGAGGCTGTTCCACACCAGAGAGCTCAGGGGCCACTGGAGCCTGGGACAGGGACTCCTCATCATCTGCTGCTGTGTCCCCATCATCACCTGTGTTTGGAAGAGACACACAATGTATGTTATGTTTCTACAGGCATCAATGGTTCAAACACATGACAGTTGTGACTGTACATCTGTATGCGTGCCTGTACATTGCATTGTCCTAAGTTGTCACAGCCAGAGGTTGATATTGGTGTAGCACATTGTCCTGCCAACCTGAAGCATTTCAATGTGAATGTTGAGGTGTGTGCATGACCAGCTCATGTATTGATTGGCTGTACATGGCCATTGCTACTCAAGGGCCATCACGTGCCTGACACAGGTGTGTCATCCTTGTCCACATGTGTCCTTTAACAGGGACATACGTGCAATTCCACTTAGGATATCTTTCAAGATTGGGCCATGTGTGGTGGCAGTTTTTGCCAGTCTTTGTGCGTCACATTGGTGTGTCTGGACAACATGGTCACAGTCCGGTATGCCTGGGATCTCTTGGGAGTATCTGTGTTGTTGTCTGGGTTCCTAGTTCACGTCTCATTTCATACAAGTGATGTTGTTAACGTAGTTAATGATGTTGTTGCTGAGTTTTGTACGTGCAAACGTGATTAATCTTGTCAATGTCCTCCATGGGGATAAGGATTGGGCACGGCAGCTCTCTGGCTTTTCCATTCTCATGACAGTGATGGCCAGTGGTGTGTGTTGCAGTTCTGCTGCTGTGAGTAGCATGTCTCCTCAAATGCAGTCCAGGTTGGTGCTTGTGTCTACAGTGTCTATGACAGTGAGTGGTGTGCTGTGTGAAGGATGCATATGTTGCCGAACGATGTGGGAGTGGAATGCAGCTCAGAACCGCAACTTGTGTGACTGACACCATGGTACAGTGTCCGGTATATTGGTGTGTCCATTGCATTCACTGTCAGGTGTCCCCTGTCAATGATGTCTCTGTGACTTCCTGTGTGTTTTGTGCTATGTAGTATGTCTGATTCTCCACAGTTGTCATCTGCAAGACACACCTTCACAGCCAGGCCAGGGGGCACCCATGGACACTGCATCCCCAGACAGTGTTTGTAAACATAGAGTTGCAATGGCTGTGAGTGTGTACGTGTTTGGGTTGGCCAGTGCATGGGTGTGAATTGCAGGCACATCATTTCTCATGCCCATGTGTCAGCCATCTTGCCAGGGCTTTTACTTTGGGAGTGACTGGTCCCACGTGTGCAATGTGTTTTTGCAGAGTAGGTGTGTGTATGGCCAGCATTGGTGGTATTTGGTTGACATCCTGAACTCCTTGTCCCCCCAGCCCAGTTATCCCACCATGAAGCATGCCACCCTTCCAGTGGGTGCAGGTTAACTCTCAGGATGTCAGTCAGTGGTGTCCTGCTGTTGGGTGGTGCACAGTTCCCAGCAGGGCCTTGTGCTCCCCACAACAGAGCACCATTGTCAGACATCTTTGAAGTGGCTTTTCACTCCCTGTGAGGTGTGCATGCTTCAGTGTGAGCTTGCCGGGCCATGTGGGTGGGGGATGTTGAGCTGTGACTACCACTCCCATCATGCTATTGCCTACACCCCCCTTCCCAGCATGCCCATACTTCCTTCCTTTTGAGTCGACTTCACTGTGTGTGAGTGTGACAGCAATGGCAAGATGGCTGACAGTGTGGTCCTGTTGTTTGTTGGTGCACAATTCCCAGCAGGGCCTTGTGCTCCCCACAGCTGAGGCCAGTGTCAGACATCTTGGAAGTGGCTTTTCACTCACTCTCTTGTAGAGCACAGTCCCAGGTGTGTTGTTTGGAGTTAGTGGAAGTGGTGTATGTGTAAGTGCCTGCTGGTAGCTGTAGTCGGAGCTGGCACTCCTCCTCCCCCCAGGCCAGACATCCCACCATGAAACGTGCTTCCATTGCAGGGAGTGCAAGTTGGTTGTCAGGATGTCAGTCAGTGGTGTCCTGCTGTTGGTTGGTGCACAGTTCCCAGCAGGGCCTTGTGCTCCCCACAACAGAGCACCATTGTCAGACATCTTTGAAGTGGCTTTTCACTCCCTGTGAGGTGTGCATGCTTCAGTGTGAGCTTGCTGGGCCATGTGGGTGGGGGATGTTGAGCTGTGACTACCACTCCCATCATGCTATTGCCTACACCCCCTTCCCAGCATGCCCATACTTCCTTCCTTTTGACTCTGCTTCCCTGTGGGGTAGTGTGCCTGTGCTGACAGGATGGCTGACAGTGTTGTCCTGGCGTTTGTTTGGCTACAAGTCCCAAAAGTGTCCCTGTGCTTCACACAGCATAACCCAGTGTGGTAGTTCTTTGTGGGATATTTAATTAGAGTGTGAGGCAATGCATTCTCCCAGGTGAGTTGTGTGGAGTTTGTGTTAAGGGGTGTGTGAGAAAAGCTGCTGGTAACTATGGTCAGAGCTGTCAGTCCTCCTTCCCACCCAGCCAGATATCCCACCATGGAACGTGCTTCCATTGCAGGGAGTGCAAGCTGGCTTTCAGGATGTCAGTCAGTGGTGTCCTGCTGTTGGTTGGTGCACAGTTCCCAGCAGGGCCTTGTGCTCCCCACAACAGAGCACCATTGTCAGACATCTTTGAAGTGGCTTTTCACTCCCTGTGAGGTGTGCATGCTTCAGTGTGAGCTTGCTGGGCCATGTGGGTGGGGGATGTTGAGCTGTGACTACCACTCCCATCATGCTATTGCCTACACCCCCTTCCCAGCATGCCCATACTTCCTTCCTTTTGACTCTGCTTCCCTGTGGGGTAGTGTGCCTGTGCTGACAGGATGGCTGACAGTGTTGTCCTGGCGTTTGTTTGGCTACAAGTCCCAAAAGTGTCCCTGTGCTTCACACAGCATAACCCAGTGTGGTAGTTCTTTGTGGGATATTTAATTAGAGTGTGAGGCAATGCATTCTCCCAGGTGAGTTGTGTGGAGTTTGTGTTAAGGGGGTGTGTGAGAAAAGCTGCTGGTAACTATGGTCAGAGCTGTCAGTCCTCCTTCCCACCCAGCCAGATATCCCACCATGGAACGTGCTTCCATTGCAGGGAGTGCAAGCTGGCTTTCAGGATGTCAGTCAGTGGTGTCCTGCTGTTGGTTGGTGCACAGTTCCCAGCAGGGCCTTGTGCTCCCCACAACAGAGCACCATTGTCAGACATCTTTGAAGTGGCTTTTCACTCCCTGTGAGGTGTGCATGCTTCAGTGTGAGCTTGCTGGGCCATGTGGGTGGGGGATGTTGAGCTGTGACTACCACTCCCATCATGCTATTGCCTACACCCCCTTCCCAGCATGCCCATACTTCCTTCCTTTTGACTCTGCTTCCCTGTGGGGTAGTGTGCCTGTGCTGACAGGATGGCTGACAGTGTTGTCCTGGCGTTTGTTTGGCTACAAGTCCCAAAAGTGTCCCTGTGCTTCACACAGCATAACCCAGTGTGGTAGTTCTTTGTGGGATATTTAATTAGAGGCAATGCATTCTCCCAGGTGAGTTGTGTGGAGTTTGTGTTAAGGGGGTGTGTGAGAAAAGCTGCTGGTAACTATGGTCAGAGCTGTCAGTCCTCCTTCCCACCCAGCCAGATATCCCACCATGGAACATGCTTCCATTGCAGGGAGTGCAAGTTGGCTTTCAGGATGTCAGTCAGTGGTGTCCTGCTGTTGTTTTGAGCACAACACCCAGCAGGGGCTTGCTCTCCCCACAGCAGTACCCAGTGTCAGCCATCTTGTCAGTTCTTTTCCACTCCCTGTGATGTGAGCATGGTTCAGAGTGGTGTTGATGGGCCAATTGTGAGGGTGACCAATATCTGTGACTACAACTCCCATCATGCTATTGGCTACACTCACTTCACCAGCATACACACAATTCCTTCCTTTTAGTCAGCTTCCCTGTGAGGTGGTGTTCTAGTGGTGGCAAAATGTCTGACAGTGTTTGTTGGTTAGATTTGTGCCACTGCCTTGCTCTATTTGTTGTTAGGTTTGTACATGTCATGACACAGTTACATATCACTATGAGATGGCAGGTATTGTGTTTGTCTGACTAGCATACACATCTTGGAATGATTATTTTTTTATTACTGTGGCTTTGCTAACGGTGCATGGTTTCACTATCCCCTTGACAGTGATGTGTGTGTATTGTCACACAATATTGGGTATATTGGTTGTGTACTCACCAGGCTCTGAGATGTTTGATAGTCCATGTACGCTCTCTGGTGGTAGGATGGCCCGCACCTTCTCCTCCCAGGACCTGAGGTATACTGGTTTGGCAGGAGGGCCACTGCCGGTGCAATGACTCAAGGCGTAATCCTTCTTGAGTAGGTCCTTGACCCTCCTGCACACATCATACCACCTGTTCTGGATGTCTTCCTTTGTGCGCAAACATGGTGATGGGGCGTTCACCCTGTCGACGATCCTCTCCCACATCTTGGTTTTCTGCGACATGGGGGTCTGTTGGACCAATGTACCAAACAACTGAGGCTCTACCCTGAGGATTTCATCTACCAGGACTTCCAATTCACTGTCTAGGAACTTTTTCTTCTTTGGGGACATGGTGATGGGTGGTGGTGGGGATTGATGTGTGTGTGAGTGTGCAAGTGAGGGTGGGTGAGTGTCAGTTTTGCTGGGTGTATGTGAGGGTGCTATTAGGGAGGTGCTAATGGTCTGTGGCTTGTGTGATGGATGAGTTGTGAGTGTGTCTGTGGTTGCTGTATGATGGTGTTCTGTGCTGGCAGGTCTGTTGAATTTGCAAAGGATCATGGTAGGGATTTGTGGCCTTTATATGGGTAGAGTTGTGGGTGTGTCTTTGTTCCATGGTTTTTTTTCCCAGTATTTATTGACTTTGTCATTGCTTGTTTGGCCCTTTGTTTTGTATTTTTTCCTTTGTATTTTTTGGGCATGTAGGAGACGTTCTTCTGACCGAGTAGGACGCTGCAGTTGGGTCGTGCGAGCTTCTCCGAGTCTTTCACGCTGTCTTGCTGCTGGGTTTCATTTGCGGCGTACGCATCGGTCGCGGAGTATTCGGTTGCTTCGGCTCCCTGTTTTCTATGCGTGTCGGTCGTACGGCTGGAGCTCCGTGCGACTCGGTCTGGTTTTACACGCATTGCATCGTACTGCGCGGGTCGGAGTTCACGGGTACGTATCTGTCGGGTTCATTCCTGGTGCGTGTCGGTCGGTTCGATTCGCGTAGATTTTCCGGCCGGATAGCTGCTTTCCGTGCGGTTCGGTCGTTCGGCTTGTGTTCCGTACTAGTCGGTCGTAATTCACATGCATAGCATCGTACTACGCGGATCGGACAGCGCCGGTATGCGTCGGTCGGACTACATTCCCGTACCGAGTCGGTCGGTACGTTTTCCGGCCTGAATCGGAATCGGCCCCTATATGCAAAGTTTCAGGTTGCCTAGAAACACCCTGTTCCCTTCGTCTGTATATTGAACTCCATCACCTCTATATATTCCATGCATGTCAAAACGCAGATTGTTGTGTGTATATATAGCCCATGTTATGGTCTCTGAGGAAAGCAGAAACAGTTTTATTAAAATGTTTCCTGGCTTTGTCAATCTGTGGACAGAATTGATTTGACCACTTCCATTTCTGTCTTTGGCATATATTAGAGTGCACCAAGACAGTGTGAGAGAAAAGTGACATCAGATATGCAAAGGTATCCTTCATTAGGATTTCCAGCCCTACCCCAGTTAATGTGCCTAGGTCATTGCCACCACAGTGCACAATCATGAGGTGAGGAGCTTGGAAATCCACAATTGTTTTAACCAAAGGCGGCAACTAATGAAACTTTAACCCTCTCTGACCAAACCAACTAATCTCCACATTTGGCAAACCCAAGTCCCTGTCAATACCTTTGATTTTTGCAGCCTCTTTAGCCCAATAGACATAGCTGTGGCCCACAATCCACAATCTAAGCATTTTGTAGGAAGGAGTAGTAGTACACAGGACAGGTCTGCTGCTGAATATCACAGTTGGTACTATGAAAGACAGTGAAAATGCATGTGTGCTTGTGGTTTGAAAAAAACTCAATTCGATTGGATGAAGGTAATATGCAGGTGAATAAAAGTAGGTTGCATTTGGAAATGATTAGTAAATAGATGTTTCATTGGCTCTGGTAAATAGAAAAAAATGTAGTACAGAGTTGGATGTGCTTTACAGTCTGTGCCATAAACCACACCGGCTGCAGTTTATTTTGTAACTAGTATGGTCCTTCTGGAATGTGTTGTGAACTTGTGACCTACTGGTTCTAGTGGGGTGCAGAGGGTGTATTTGGGGAAGGGTGTTAAAGAAATAGATATTAATCTTTACAAATTGGAGAGGTTTAGGTTCACTGTTTTACAATGTAGGTAAGATTCCCTAGTGAGGATGTTCCAAGAAAGTGTAGTATAGTGATAGAAATATAAAAGTATTAAGGAAAGTAGGTTTTCCGACTCCTTTTTTTTTACGTGAATTCCTCGCAATCCTCGCGATTACGTCGCGATTATTGACACAAAGGCATGCATTTTGGGTGATACTAAAACAGGACTGAAGGGGTTAATAGACAGTAACCTTTCAGAAATGCAGTTACAAGATTGAAATATGAAAGCAATATTTTTATTTGCTGACTTTTGCAGTATCAGGCAATGCAAAGTTCAGAAGGTTGCCAGTTATGGTTGCATTGTGTCAGAGTGGTATGCCATTCTTGTGCTAAGTTTTTACAAACCCTGAGAATATTGCATCTACCTAATAAGAGAAAAAAAAGCGATTTTACCAATAAACTCAATCTTCTAGTATGTTAATTAATTGTTTTCTAAAGTAAAAAAAAATATTAATAAGGTATATAATTATGTCATATTGTAATAAAAGATTTTGAAATATATATAATAATTAAAAAAGAAAGGATGAAATATAAATCAAATTGTAAGTGTTTTTATATATCTATTAATAGGTTACTAAGACATAGGGCAACATTACGATGGCGGACAGACATAGTCCGCCTGCCACTGCAACGAAATGCGGGACCGTCCGCAAGGGGTGCAGTGGTCCCGCACATGCTATTAGGATGCCACCGCCACCGTGGCGGTGGCAAGCCCTATTCACAGCATTGTGGCGGGCGGTGCTCACCGCACCGCTCGCCACAATGCTGTGAATGCACGTCGCGCATGTGCATGCACAACGTGACAGGCACCGCGCGGTGCCTGCCACCTTGTGCATACATATGCAGGGGGTTACCATAGGTACCCCCCATGTGCACCCCCCACCCCCTCAACATCGTGGGGGCCCGCAACGGGCCCCCATATACAAGGACCGTATGCCTTTCCATGGCGGCAACACCGCCATGGAAAGGCTGCACTCCGCAGTCATCATAATATGGATGGCGGTGTCTTGGAGACACCGCCACCATATTATCCTTGTTTTCCGCCAGTCGACGAGTCGACCAGCGGAAAAGCGGCGGACGGTCTTTCCATCAGCCACGGCCCCCCAGCCATCATAATATGGCGGGGGGTCTTTGCTGTCTGGATGGCAGGCGGATCGCCCCCGCTGGGCCGGTGGTGACTACCGCAGGCCCGGCGGGGGTGATCCGCCCGCCATCATAATGACCCCCATAGTTTGTCTCAGGTGCAGATCAGGTGTCTGTCAATTAGTTTAGAACGTGTCTCCATGGAGCTCAATATTGCAGTTCTATTCCTTTACTGCATTCTGGAAGTGGTAGGAGAAAAGACTGCAAACTAACGGTTAAACATATATGTAATCTTGTAGTATACGATGTCAAAGTTTTATATGTGTAGATATGATGTGCTGCTTATAACTAATGTTTTTATTTGAATTCTGGGAGTTGTAGTCTTATTTGTTTGATTATAAAAGATGAATACAACACTCAGTTTTGAAAGTGGAAACTATGCAGTATAGCTGCATATGAATTATGAATCTGAATCGACCTGTCCATGGAGGTTTACTGGTAGGGCTGCCATATCACTTAAAACTGCTACACAAGGTGTACATTTTTATTGTACCATATATAACTGAACACTGAGGTAGGCTGTAGCTAGGCCATAGTGAGGGAGCTATTCGCATACAAAGCAAAAGACGCACTGTGATGTTTCAGTGAGCTATATGCACTCATAGAAATCTATGTGCCCAATTATACATCCAGCGTACAACAACACTTAAATCTGAGATACCTAAGTAGAAAAGCAGACAGACACCGAAACACCTAGTGAGGTAGTTAGAGAACCAGAGTTAGAGATTCACTCATACAGACAGGCACAACTGATATATATCTTGTGGTAACAAAAGCAGTTTCTGCCACAGTTAAATAATCCAATATTTACTAGTCCACCCAGGAGGCAATCTATGCAGGCCCTTACATACAGATTTAGAGAACCACATATCACATAAAGAAAGGTAGTGATTTAGTAATACATTTAAATACACATGGAATCACAGTCCCAGATAGGAACTGAAACCCTAATTTAGATATCTGCTAAACAACTGACACTTTCAAGTTTACCATGCAGACAAGCAGCCCTTGCATTATATCTCAGGCCTGGTATACTTGAGCTTGGGCACGTAGTTTTATTTGTAGAGCTGTCTTATCACTTAAAACTGCTAGACAAGGTGTAAACTTTTCTTGTACCACATATAAGTGAATACTGAGGTATGCTGTAGCTAGGCCATAGTGCAGGGAGCTATTCGCTTAAACAGTAAAAGATGCACTTTGATGTTTCAGTGAGGTATATGCACTCATAGAAACCTATGTTCCCAATTATACATTCGCCTACACCCAGATTTATATCCGAGATACCTAAGTAGAAAAGCAGACAGACACTGAAACACCTTGGGCCTGATTACGATAGCGGTGAATCCGCCACCGGCAGCCTGCCTGTGGAGGATTCTCCGCCAACTTGCGCCCATTCTCCGCCTGCCAAATTAGGATGACGGGTGGTTTGCTGGCAGACGGGAAGTCCGTCCGCCACGGGTCCGCCTCAGGCAATCGTTCCGATTGTCTGGCGGACTCAGAAAGCATACCTAGAATTGTGGCGGTGCCTAGCAGGCACCGTCTGCCATATTAGGATGCTTCATCTCTGCCAGCCGTGGATGGCGGTTCAACCGCCATTCACAGGCTGGCGGTGATCGCATTTGGGGGCTGGTTGTGGGCCCCCCTTGTGTTGGGGGAGGTGAGTGTGCACTGGGGGGGTACCTTTGATACCCCCCTACATTTCCCTGCACCAGGTGGCAGGCACCGCGTGATGCCTGCCACGTAGTGCAGGGAAATGCAAACAGTGCATTTTGAACATTGCTGCGGGTACTGCAGCCAGCAGCACCCGCCGCAATGTTAGAGATATACGATGCGACTGCGGTCGCATCGTAATCTCATGTGTGGGACCGCCGCCTTACAGGTGGCCCAGCCCCGCAACAATGGCGGTCAGACGAAAGTCCGACCGCCATCGTAATGAACCCCCTAGTGAGGTAGTTAGAGAACCACGCAAAGTTTCAGTCACACAGACAGGCACAATTAATATGTATCTTGTGGTAATGAAAGCAGTTTCTCACACAGTTAAATAGCCCAATATTCACTAGTACACCCAGGAGGCAATCTATGCAGACCCTTACAGACAGATTTAGAGAACCACATATCACATCAAGAGAGGTAGTGATTTAATAAATTTACATACACATGGAATCCCAGCCCCAGATACGAACTGAAACATTCATTTAGATATCTGCTAAACAACTGACACTTTCAAGTTTACCATGCAGACAAGTAGCTCGTGTTTTTTGTCTCAGGCCTGGTATACTTAAACTTTGGAATGTAGTTTTATTGGTAGAGCTCTCTTATCACTTAAAAGTTCTACACAAGGTGTAAACTGTTCTTGTACCAGATATAAGTGAACACTAAGGTAGGCTGTAGCTAGGCCATAGCGCAGGGTGCTATGCGCTTAAAAAATAAAAGATTCACTTTGATGTTTCAATGAGCTATATGCAGTCATAGAAACCGAAATACATACAAAAGAGAAAATTAAATCAATATCTTACTAAACAGCTATAGTCACATTTAATTATAAATGTGTCTATATATGTATTCTGCACTCTGTCAAAAACACGAGGTAGTCGCGATTTCCAACGTCATTGCGACTTCCGGTGTGATCGCAAACGAGGAAAATGCAGTTGAAATCTACTTTTTTTGACAAATACATACAAAACAGAAACTTATATCAATATCTTACTAAACAGCTAGAGTCAAACTTAATGTAAAATATGTCTCTGTATGTGTGTTACACTCTGTCAAAAACATGCTGTAGTCGCGACTACCGACGTCCCCGAGACGTCCGGTGTTACAGCGAACATGGAAAATGCATTTCAAATCGACTTTTTCGACAAATACATACAAAAGAGAAAGTTAAATCAATATCTTAATAAACAGCTAGAGCCAAACTTAATGTAAAATAAGCCCATATATATTATTGACACTCTGTCAAACATACGCGGTAGTCGCAACTACCGACGTCATTGCGAACTTTTTTCAAGAAATACATACAAAAGGGAAAGTTAAATCAATATCTCCCTAAACAGCTGGGGTCAAAGGTTATGTAAAATATGTTTATATACGTGTTCTACACTTTGTCAAAAACACGCGATATTTGCACTGTGTCCGAGACGATTGCGACGTCGTCGCAAACACCAAAAACATCTTGAAATAATGTACTTTTAAAAAAAATAGATGACAAATAGAACAATAAGTGGTGCCCCATGCAGATGTAGTGCTCAATATCTAATTATCGAAGAAAAAAAACAAGGACGTTATAGATATGAAATAGAATTCAGAAAACCGTAAACTTCACTGAAAAAAACAAAGATTACAGGGAAGTTATAGTTAGGAAATAGATTTTGTAAAAAATTCACTGAAAAAAACCCAAAGGTTACAGCGACATTACAGTTAGGAAATAGAATATTTTTTAAAACTTAGAAATTCACTGAAAATACCCAAAGGTTATAGGAACGTTATAGATAGGCTTACATTTCACTCGTACAAACCAGAGAAATTCAGCAGTTATAGTTAGCAAAGCTAAGCTAACTATAACTTGCACCCACCGCAGTGCACTGCTTATGACCTCACATATTACATCACTCATGACACGGTCAGTGACATCACTGATGACGTCAGTCATATCACTGATTACACCACATGACTGTGAGTGTTTTGAAAAAGTTTATGAGTGTTAAATCTGTATACCAAGGTGTATTGGTGAATCAGTGTGTGTATGAGTGCCTGTATGGATGATTCAGTGGGTGTGTGAATTACTGTATAAGTGAGTGATTAGCTGTCTCAGTGAATGCATGGGTGAGTGACTGATTGTGTGAATGTTTGTATCAGTATGTTAGTTGGTGTCTAAGTTGCATGTCTATGGGTGTGTGAGTGGATACATGAGTGGCTATATGGGTGATTCATTGGTTGTCTGAGTACCTGTATGGCTGTCTGAGAGTCTGTGTGGATGGGTGAGAGGCTGTGTGACTGTGTGGTTGAGTGAGTGGGTGAGTAAGTGGCTTTATGGGTTAGTGAGTGTGTGTGTGAGGAGCTGTATGGGTGTGTGTGTGCATTCCTATGTGGGTGAGTAAGTGGATGTGTCAGTGGTATATGGGTGAGTAACTGGGTATGTGAAAGGTAGTATAGGTGATTGATGGGGTATATCAGTGACTGTGTGGGTGAGTGAGTGAATGTGAGAGTAGCTGTATGGGTGAGTGTGTTAATTGTGTCAGTGACTGGATAGGTGAGTGGGTATGTGTTAGTATCTGTATGAGTAAGTGAGTGGGTACATGTGCAACTGTATAGGCGATTAAGTAGCTGTGTAATTGACTGTATGCGTGAGTGAACAAATAGAGTGCTAACATTCTGAATTTATGCCCATAGTGCAGCACATCTGAACACCATCTTGATGGAATTGAAGTGGCAAACTGAAAGCATTTTCTATTTAGGATACTGCAGCAAATGAGGAAATTTAGATTTTGTAAAGTCTTAATTTTATTTAAGACACAGGGGCGAGTATTATGCTTTTCTAATCTTGCTTTAACAGCAGCAGTCAAGATTCTACAAGTCCCATGAGGCTTAGAGAACACTAGCCAATAGGAAACGAGAAACAGTAAGCACTAGCAGCACAACCAACAGCATGTCCATAACGAGTATAACATTTAGCTTGACAGAGAACATCCCTCTTTTCTTGTGCGAGTAGCTAATGATAGTCAATGAACATTGGAAAAATAGATAAAACAATAGAGAACGCTAAGAAAAAAATAAACAGTTTTTTGCCAAAATCCGTAATTCTGAGTCCCAAAGATGCAACTGGAGAAGGAAGATGTTGAACAGCAGGAAGATTCGTAAAAGAGGCACTTGACAGCAAGAAGGCAGTAGATGATGAAATCTATTTATGAAGCAGGTGGTAACACTGGAGCTGGCAGGGAGGGAACAAACACTAGTTAGCAAAGTGTTGAGGCAGGATAATACTTGCTTCCTTGTCTTTAATAAAATTAAGACTTTCCCTCATAAATTACTGGGAAAATCTAAGTTTTTTTTTCAAGACCAGAGGGTCCTAATATGTTTGTTTAAGGCATGTTAATTACAATGGAAGATGCAGTATGAGCTGGTTTACAATAGAAAGTGTGAAAAACTGTATCGTTAGACCAATTAGCTGAGCTCAGAATGCCCTCGAAGCAGAAACCTGCCCAAAAGTCTTTGGAAGCCATAGCTACTCTAGAAGAGTAAATACCAAAATGGGAAGTATCAATGTCTGCTAAAGACATTACACACTTAACCCAGTGAGCCATGGTAGGAGAGGAAACTGGTCTGTGAGGCTTTTGAAATGAAATAAGGAGTTGGGAGTGTGAGGAAATTCTGAGATCACATGTTTTGTATTCATATATTTTGAGACATTGCCCTACGCAAAGTTAAGGTTGATCAGGAAAATAAGAGTAAAACACTGTAGTAATATTCGTTTTAGTACTTCTGTAAACTGAGAAAAGAACACCTGTGGGGGGAAAATTGGAAAGATGTAACATCTAATGCTTTAACATCAGTCAAACGTTTCATAGAAATGAGACACAACAGCATGGCAAGCTTCGCAGATAACATTTACAATGAAAAATCATTATTAGCAGGCCATGAGATAAACAATTTCAAAACAACATTCACATCAACAATTTGCTGTATTTTGGAAAAGGTGGATTACAAAATGTTACTCTTTTAACAGTTGACAAATGAGTGGGTGCTCCCCTGGCATTTTCTCGTTGATGTAGGGATGATGCATAGAGATATCTGATCTATACAGATTTCTGGTTTGATAAATGTTGCCTGCACTAGCCTCGGCTGCAAGAAAATTAACAATGTAGACTAGATCTGCTGAAAAGGGGTTGATAGATTTTCCCAAATACCAGATTGTTAATAAAGACCACGCTGATTTGTAAGCCTTGACGGGACCAGGAGCAGAGGACTTGTTGATATTTTCTGAACCTTCTGGTGAAATGAAAGAGCCTGGCTGGGAGATCCCTCCATTTTCCAAGCAGACAGCCTAAGGGAATTGTCTAACACTAGGGGGCTGATTCCGATTCCGGCCGGAAATCTCTCCGACCGAGCCGGACCCAGAGAGAATTCCGACCGAATCGGACCCTAGCAGTCCGACCGGACGAGTACGATGCATTCGCATGCTATCGGACTCGATTCGGTCGGACTCCCAGTGAAGTCAATGGGAGCCGGTCGAACAACGCGTATGCGGGCTCCCATTGACTCAATGGGTGCGAGGCGAACAAGGGCGCCCCTACAGCGGGTACGCGTCCATGCGCATCGCGGCGTACATGCACAGGTAGGGGGACCCATGGGTCCCCCTGTGTGCGACTCGCGCGCCTACGCGTACAGGGGGTCCGACGCGGACCCCAAAGTCCGGCTCCGACAGCTCTTTCGAGCCGGACGGCGCGAGTCGGTCGGACTACTCGCGGCGCGCATCGTACTTACCCGGCCGAGAAACGTCTCCATAGCGCGGTGCGAGTCGTGTCCGTGCGAGTCAGTCGGAGCGTGTTGAAGCCGCATACGAGTCGGTCGGCGATTTCGCGGGAGCTTGCATCGTACTCGCTCGGCCGGACCCGCGTACGATTCGGTCGGGAAACAGGGCTCCGAATCGGATCCGGTAAATCCGAATCCGATTCGGAGCACTACCGGCTGAGATCGGAATCGGCCCCTAGGTTGTGTGGATGACCCCATGGGTCCAAAAGAAGATTGGGAAAGGATGGAAGAAGTTCTGGGAAGTCGATTACCAGTTCCATAAGAGGAGGAAACCACACATAAGATTGCCAGAATGGAACCACTAGTACCAGGATTCCAAGTTGCCATCTGACCTGGGCGAGAACCCTGTTGATCATGAAGAAAGGAGGAAAAGCATAGTTGACCAAACGGTTCCAATCTTGTGGGAAGGCATCTGAAAGTAGAGCCAGAGGATCTGAACACCAAGTGAAGAAAAGAGGAAGCTGGGAATTCAGTCTGGAGGCAAA
Organism: Calotriton arnoldi; assembly: GCA_963921515.1. Taxonomy (NCBI): domain Eukaryota; kingdom Metazoa; phylum Chordata; class Amphibia; order Caudata; family Salamandridae; genus Calotriton; species Calotriton arnoldi. The sequence continues at coordinate 159,080 of CAWUFW010019749.1, read as the reverse complement.
TAGATCTATGTGGAAAGGACCCCATGTGTTCAGGAGTAAATTGAATATGGAAAGATGAAGTTTCCAATCGCTTGAATCATGAAAGATAACAGGAATGACAGTCTGCTATGGTGTTGAGATCTCTTGGTAAGTATTCTGCACGTAATGAAATTTTGTTTTGAAGGCAAAATTCCCAAAAGCTCTATGCTAGCTCTGCTAGGGGTTTGTATGTTGGACTGCAGTATTATTGTCCATACGAAGAAGAATGGAGCACTGCACTCTGTCTTTTGATAGGCTTTTTATCGGGGAACCTGCCAGCATTTTTAAACAGGTTTTTATTTTTGTGTACCAGGAACAAATAACTGAAGAAACCTGAAGGATCTGGGAAATACAGTTAAATTGCTTGTTTTTGAAATACAAGAACAATGTGGTACAGGCACCTATTCATGTACTTCAAGGAACAGCTTCAAGTGCATGCTTGCTGAGTTTTAATACTGCTCTTGATATGGGACTGATATCAGTGAACTACAATATGAATGCTCACCAGGAAATTGTAAGTCAATTTCCTTCATTATTTCATGGGCTAGGAAAACTCAAAATAATAAAAGTAAAGTCACACATAAATGAGAATCCTTGTCCTGTTGCTCAAAGGCACAGACGAGTTGCATTTCACTCGCAAGACACTTTTGAAAAGGAACTTAATTTGATACTTAAACATAACATCATTGCGTGCTCCACTGGTCTGACGCCATGGGTTTTGCCCATTGTAGTACTGCCCAAAAGAGACAGTGAAGGAGCTGTACACATATGCGTTGTCATGTGTCAGGCCAACAAGGCAATTGAGAGAGACAGACATTTCGGTCCATGCATTGCTGATATGATAACTCAACTGAATGATGCAAAGTTCTTCTCTCAACTTGACTTAAATAAAGGATATCACCCATTGGAGTTTGAAGAAAAATCCAGGTACATTACAACCTTTTCTACACATATTGGTCTGTTTTGCTATAAGGAATGGAGTTTTGGTGTATCCTCTGCTGAAGAACTTTCTCAAGGCATCATTCAACTTATCTTAGAGCCAGTAAATGCATTTAACTATAGTGATACAATAATAGTTTTCGGAGCCACACACAAAGAACATGACAAAGTTCTTATGCAAGTATGTAGTTTGCTTACCACTACAGGATTAACTCTGAATACATTCAAAGGTGAATTCCACAAGAAAAGCTTGAAATTCTTTGGCCATGTCATTTCTGATGAGGTTCTGGAACCTGATCCAGTAAAAGTGCAAGCATTGTCCAGTGCAAATCCCCCACAAGACATTTCTATGTCATGATCCTTTCTTGGGCTGGCCACTTACTGTTCGAGATACATACAAGACTTTGCTATGGTCAGTGCACCATCAGGAGAACTAACGAAAAAGAATGTATCTCTTTACTGGTCACATGAGTGTGAGAAGAGCTTCCAACACATCAAGCAAGCCATTGAGAGTGCCACTGAAATGGCCTACTTTGATCCCAAACTACATACAGAGGTTGTAGTTGACACAAGCCCTGTCAGGTTGGGCGCAATCCTTGTAGAGCACAGAGGACAGACAAATGCCCGGAGTCATATCGTGGTATATGCTAGTAAGAGCCTGTCACAAACAGTAAATGCCCCCTTTAATTGAACGTTTTGGTTTGAGGTTATTCATTGTCCAGGGAAAGATAAGAATCCATCTGATTATTTTTGAAGAGTGCCATTAAAATGCACTGCTACCCCTTCTAAGACAGCAGAGGCCTACATCAATTCTATTGTGAAATCGAGCACACTAGCTGCCATGTCTTTAGAACAAATTGTCACTGCCACGAGCCAAGGTAGTGACATGTTAAGATGTTAAGATTAAAAGACATTATTGCTCATCAATCGTGGAACCAGCACTTCAGACCTTTCACTAATGACAATGATTATTTGAAGTTCAGAAATGTCAGAGATGAACTTTCAATTACTGAAGAAGGCCTCATTCTGCAAGGTAAACAAATTGTTATTCCTGAGAGTCTATGACAACAAGTAATCAATGCCACCCATGAGGGACATCGAGGAGTAGTTGCCACCAAGAGAGCTTTCCGTGACTGAGTCTGCTTTCGGTATCTTGATGATAATTAAAGACTTGTCATATATGCAACTGCCTTTCATCTCAAGTCATTCAGCACCCTTTGAACATATGAGAATTGCCACATAACATAACATAACAAGTGTATTTGTAAAGCGCACGTTCACCCCAGCAACGGGGCATCTTGGCGCTGAATAACAGATGTTTATTGTTACCCAACTCAATGGTACTCATTTTATCGACCTCAAATGGATGAAAGGCTGAGTGGACCTGCCGGGATTCGAACCTGTGACCATGAGGTCGAACACAGGGCCCTGCAGTGGATGCATTAGTCCACTGAGCCACCAGACCCGGCGCTATTGATTTCTCTGGTCCTCTTGAGAATGGACATCATCTTTTAGTCATTGTTGAGGAATACTCCAGTTTTCCATTGGTGGAAGACCTTTCATCCATTACACATGAAAAGGTTATTAAAAACTGGATGGTATCTTTGCGACGTGGGGTGTACCTGCAGTATTAAAGTCTGACAACAGCCCACCTTTCACTAGTCAAGAATTTAAAGACTTTCTAAATCACCTCAATATAAAGCAACAAAAGAACGCTCCTCTTTGGGCCAGGTCAATGGCCTGGTAGAACGGTTCAAGAGAAGCTCGACCTCAAAGCTGTTTTAAACACTACTCTTCGAGCTTACTGTTCAACCCCTCACGCAACGACATGGGAAAGCCCTGCAACTCTCATGTTAAGAAGAACCATGACGACAAGCTGCCCCAATGGACCAGCCTCAGTTCTAAGAATGAGGAAGACATTCACACTACCGACTTTGGTTGCAAACAGAAGATGAAAGCATATGCTGATCGATGACATCATGCAAAAGACATCAGGCGGGGCGTGGTCTCGCTACTGATGGAGTGAGACGCACGCCGTGGGAGCTCCGGGCCGCCGCTGGTAACACAAGCATTTCAAGCGGCACTGCAGCCCCGGGACACCTGGACTGGGGGTGCCTGATCCACGGAAGAGCCCGGGTGAATTTCTAGAGGCCCGACGTCCCTCCGAACCGACCGGCGGTGGTGAGAACGGTACCGGTGGGGGAACGCTCCGGCCTCCGGGAGTGCAGCCGCCATCTTGGAGGCCTCGGCCCGTGCATCCCAGGGTGAGCAGATCTCAGCACCGATCTGCGCCCTCTGGCCGGGAATCACCCGCGGACGGGAACAGGACACACAGCGGAGGTAGGGGGGCTGGGGTACCCCGATGCGCTCTCTTTGCCGATACCCCACCTGGCCACCATTTTGGGCCTCCGCTGCCTTGGTCACACGTGGGGTCTGACCGGCACTGCCTGCGCACCGGTGGGGACACCTTGCATCCAGCTGGGCCCCCAGAACCCTCCCGCTGATGCCGCTGGCGGTGCCAGACTGCCCACTGGGAGGACCCCACAGGAAGCACTCTTTCCCAGGGATCGGCCCGGTGGACATCTTTGACTCCTGCTGCCCTGCCGCCCTGGATTTTCGTGGGGCCTGCCCTACGCTTTCACCACCCCGACGGGACCTCCTTGGTGGTAGCTGGGCCCCGGAGATTCCCTGCTGACACTGCGGGGGGCGCCGGGCTCCACGCGGCAGAACATTGGGAGCCGCCAGATCGTGCCCCGGCCGGGGGCAGGGCGCAGGCCGTCTTGAGCCCCTCCAGATTTTTGGGGCCTAACCTACATCTTCGCCACCCCGGTGAGACCTCCTCGATCACAGCTGGGCCCCGGGGACCGCCTGCTGACACTGCCGGAGTCATCGGGCCACGCACGGCAGAGTGTTGGGTGCCATCGGATCGTGCCTCGGCCGGGGCCGGGGCGCTGGCGATCTTGGGCCTCCCTGGATCCTGGAGGGCGCCTGGCTGGTTTGGGCCCTCCTCACTACTCTAACACCGCACTGGGGTGCATGCTCCCACGTTGGAGGCCTGGGGCGACGACCCGGGGGCCGAGGCCCCTACACACAGCGTCTCTGGGGACACATGGCCATGCTGTCCTCGCCGCTGTCTCGGACCCCCGTGGATGGACTGTGGGGGCCTGATGCCCTGGCCCACTCCCCTGCTGTGGTGGTGACTTTGTTGGAGCACCCCGGTGAGTCTACGCTGCGTGCTGCTGCCTGACTATCCCCCGGGGGAAGTAGATACCTCACTACCCAACGCCACGAGTACCCTTGTAGACCCTGACAGACGCCCTGGGGAGTCCTAGAGGGGGGTGCTACCACTGAGTGCCACCTCAATTCCTGACCCTGTTGCCTGGTCTATGCGGGCGGCCCTCCCCTGCATGCCCTGGTGGTGGGGTGGTGATATTGAACGCTTGCCTGGCCTGGACCTTACTGTTTCAACAGACCAGCACTGCCCGTGCCTCACATTCTCCCACTCGGCCGGTGGAACACCCGGGGGGCCCTGTGGATTCGCCCTTTGGCTGCCCTCACATCACGACGCCCTCGCCAGCTGCCACTTCAACTTACTCCTGATTCTGTTGGCTGGCCTACCCTTCCCAACCGGATCGGGCAGCACTCTGACCTTGTGCTGCGCCCCTTCGCCTGGGCCTCCTGCTTGCTGCATAAAACTCTGAGGGGTCATGACTCGCTCACGGACTGGGAGAGAACCCTCTGCACCCCTAAAGATAACCCGGTCACGGCCCTGTGGAACAAATCGGGACCAACCTCTGCGGTGGACATGGCATCATCGGCCGGGGGGCCCTCTGACCCTGTCACACAGTCCTTCATGGCCAACTTCATGCACGAGCTCAAATCTGAAATTGGCTCTCTTAGAACAGAGGTTCAGGCCTGTGTCAAGGAGCTCCGGAGAGACGTGGTGGAGCTCGGAGGGAGAGTGGATGACCTCGAAAGGACAGTTGATGCCTGCTCAGAGGATCAGGAACACCTATGGCAGCGCTTGGCCACCCTGGAGGAAATGAAATGAAATGAAATGAAATAGAGATTTATAGAGCGCGAAACAATCACCCAAGGGTGTCAAGGCGCTTGCTCATCAAAAACAGGGTTTAAACTAGGAGGTTCGCAGATATGTTAAAGATTAAATAGCCATGTCTTTAGTGATTTCCTGAAAGCTAACAGATGTGTTTCTTGTTTCAATCCTATTGGGAGGGAATTCCATAACTTAGTTGCGCCAAACAGAAAACTTCTACCCCCAGGAGCATTTCTTTACCCTGGGAATAATCAGATCATGGGCAGAGGATGAGCGGAGACAACGGACTGGAATGTAGGGTAACAAGTTCCTCTTTAAAAACCTGGTCCTATATCCTGTGTGGTCTTAAAAACAATGCATAAAACCTTAAACTCTATACGTCTTTTTATAGGCAGCCAATGTAAATCCTTGAGCACCTTTGACACAGATTTGTGTCTTGGAATGTTCAGCAGCAGCCGAGCCGCAGCATTCTGTACAACCTGCAATTTAGACAGGCATTTTTTCCGAAGATTGATAAAAAGCCCGTTACAGTAATCGGCTCTTGACAGAACAAGTGCGGAGATTACCAGTTTACGTAGCTCGGCTGGAATAAATGGGAGGATCTTTCTCAAAAGCTTTAGCGTGTAAAAAGAAAGAGAAGTAACCTGGTTAACATGGTTTTCAAATGAGAGTTTGGAATCAAAAATGACTCCCAAATTCTTAACCTTGGCCACTGGCGTAGGAAATGGCCCAAGCTCCAAAGGCCAGAGATCAGGTGACCAGAAATCAGTGTGAGCACCAAAAAGTAGGACCTCCGTCTTACCAGAGTTAAGCTTTAGACAATTGGCAGCCATCCAGTCCCCAACCTGACGAAGGCAACACATCAAGTTGCAGATCAAGCAGGAGGACTTGGAAAACAAGGGACGCCATAATAACCTGCGCCTGAGGGGGGTCCCGGTTGGGGCAGAGGGCTCAGACATTATGACTTTCATAGCGGACCTGTTTCAAGACATCAGGGGAGATGACGATGCATCCCCGCCAGCCCTGGACCGTGCCCACCGAGTGTCTGGTCTGCCTGGACGCCCTGGCCTCATCCCCTAAATCTTGGCCCAGGTTCATTTCTTCACAGAGAAGGAGGCCATCCTCAAGGCAGCACGGGACAAAGCAGAGCTCACCTACAAGGGTACCACCATACAACTGTTCCAGAACCTTGCACCCACAACGCTTCGCCGCCGCAGAGATTTTTGACCCATAACGGATTGCTACGGGAGCTGGGAGTTCTCTACCAGTGGGGGCACCCGTTTGCACTTATCTTCCAGCGGGAGTCCAGGTGCCGAGTGCTGCGGTCCTTCCGAGAGGCAGCCCAACTGTTCCAGATCCCAGACACGCCGCCTGCTAGCCCCTCGCGCTTGCCCCCTCGGACCCGCAAGCCTGAAAAACCCCAATGGACTAAGGTACATCGTTCCAGACACCCTTCCCCCTGGGGAATCTGTACCTCATCCCAGGAGAAGCAGGACATTATACAGCACATCCGTTCCTTGGAAGGTGGACATTCGCCCTCAGGCTCCCAGCCTTCTGAAAAATAGTCATAAAGCACCCCTTCCAGCTGCCTGCCTTTTTTACGCCCCCTGCACCGACCCCTTGCGGAAGTGGGACTGGCGCCCCACTCCTTTATCGCCATACTGTAGACATGACTGCACTGTGCCTGAACTGCATTCCGACGGCGGTACCGGACTGCACTCCTAGAGGGTGATGCTGACCTCCTATGACCCCGCCTCCACTTCTATTCCTTGGAGAGTGACATCTCTGGGATGGCCTGTGCCTCTGCGCCTGGCTTATCCCCAGACTGGAATAGACTTTGCTGGCCACGTTGGCCGTTGTTATTTTTTGGATACTATATCTCTTCTTTTTCACCTCTCTCTTTTCCCTCTTCTTACCCCTATCTCAGGCGGGGTGGTCCTGATCACGGTGGGGGTTCTCTTTGTGCAGATTATCCCTTTTTCCCCCAGCATTGCGCTAGGCCCTACAGCGAACACCATTGCCTTTGTCTTATTTGTCTCACTCGGAGTTGCATTGGGGGGGGAGCTATTCTGCGTCCTACTCCTACTCTTCTGCCCGAGATGGCGCTCGCACATGATACACTGATATCATGACTTCTGTACCCTGTCTGAAGCTCCTCTCCCTCAACGTGAAGGGTCTTAACTCCCCCAACAAGCGCCGCCTGATATGGCGATACCTCTTATTGCAAAATCCGGACATCATATTTTTACAAGAAACCCACCTCCTGAGAGAGGATGTATCTCGCATGGCTCATCCTCGATACCCTCTTCAACTCTGGGCATCCGCACCCAATAAATAAGCGGGGGTGGCAATCCTCTGTCGAGCAGGCATCCACCAGGGGGACTCCAGGGTAGTCCGTAGTAAGGATGGCAGATTCCTCAAAGTGATGGTCAAGATTGGGCAGCGAATCCTCACCTTATGCAACACTTACACACCGAACCAGGCTCAGGACTCCTTTCTGCGGGGTTTGTAACACACGATGATCCTGGTCTCATCCTGGGGGGAGACTTCAATCTGGTATGGGAGGCGGGACTCAACCGTAGCGAAGGCTCGTTTCATGGGACGGGGTCTATGTCCTCCACCTTAAAGAAGCAACTAACTGCCCTTGGCCTCATAGACATTTGGCGATACCACTCCCCAGACACCCGCAATTACTCCTATTACTCTCATGTTCATCCTCCTACTCGCGCATAGACTACCTCTTCGTCTCACACTCCCTTGTCAAGGACACCCTTTCGGCGTCCATGTCTGACATCTCTGTCTCTGACCACGCTCATGTGGAACTTCTCATTCAGGATCACTTCTCTCATCCCAACCGCCCCTCTCGGTGGCGTTTTCCCACTCATATCCTCAGGGATCCCGTAGACACGGCGGAACTCCGGGAAGCTATCACGTCCTACTTCGAGACCAATGACCTCCCAGAGACTCCACTCCCCGTAGTCTGGGATGCGTTTAAGGCCATGATTCGCAGCAGTATCACATCCATCGCTATAGCTCGGGCTCGAGAAGCCCGCTTGTTTGAAGACAAACTCTCTCGGGACATAAAGGCACTTGAGCGGCTGGACCAGGAGCACCCCTCAGTGCTACACAAGAGGCGCCTTGCTATGCTCCGAGGCCAGCTCTGGGCGCACAGAACCAACAAGGCAGAGCACGCTCTCTTGGCTCTGCAACAACGATACTACGATGGGGGGACAAGGTGGGCACAGTCCTGGCACGTCGCCTTCGAACGCGGGCCTCTAAGGCGCACATCACTAAACTTAAACTGGGGGACGGTACCTGGGCCACCACCGAAGCCGCCAAACTACAAGCATTCCAGAACTACTACTCGTCCCTCTATGCCAGGGAGTCGCCCGACTTAGATCGGGTGCTTGCTACCTTGGAGGCATGTGAGTGGTCCCCGATTAGCAGATACCACTCTCAACTACTGGAGGAACCTATCACTCCGGAGGAGCTTGCCGGCGCTCTAAAGGACCTTCCCCTCGGCAAAACCCCGGGACCAGACGGTCTGCCGGTCTCGTTCTATCGCGCCTTCTTACCGCAACTTAAATCTCATATGCTCCGCCTCTTCAATTCTTTTTCAGACGCGGTAGGGCCCTCCACGGATATGGCCATGGCTGAAATCGCTTTAATCCCCAAACCCGGGAAAGATCTTACGCTCTGCTCCTCCTTTCGTCCCATTGCGCTCCTAAACACGGATCTCAAACTCTATACTAAAATACTAGCTAAACGTCTCGACTCGCACCTCCCTGGACTTATAGAGCCAGACCAGGTGGGCTTTATCCACCAGCGACAAGGGACAGACAATGTACGGCATGTTGCCCATCTAATCGGGAAGGCACACCATTGGAAGATACCCTCTTGCTTGCTATCGCTCGATTCTGAGAAAGCATTTGATCGAGTAGATTGGGTCTTCCTTCGAGCGGTCCTACAGAAAATAGGGTTAGGCCCGCAGATGATCGCTAGAATTATGGCTCCCTATCTCTCTCCTCTGGCTCGGGTGCGGGTCAACGGCCAGCTTACGAAACCCATCTCCATCCACAGGGGCACCCGACAGGGGTGTCCCCTGTCCCCCCTCTTATTTGCTCTTGTAGTGGAACCGCTGGCCATCATGATCCACCAGTCTTCTGACATACATGGCATCACGCTTGGGGGATTGGACCACAAAATAGCCTTGTTCGCCGATGACCTCCTTCTCACTTTATCACGCCCACAAACTTCTCTGCCTGCCCTGCATAAGTTGCTTCACTCATTCGAACGGGTTTCGGGGCTTAAAATCAACCATGAGAAATCATGGGCTCTCAATCTCAAGATCCCTGCGGAGATCGCCACACTCCAATCTCTGGTTCCTTATCAATGGGCATCACATTCTATTCGGTATCTGGGGCTCAATGTGACTCCCAACCTTGCCACATGGTCTTTAGCAAATTGGCAGGAGTGTAAAAACGCCGTCGTTGCTGACCTGAGAATGTGGAAATCCCTTCCACTATCCTGGTTGGGGCGCCTGAATACGGTCAAAATGTCGATCCTCCCAAAGATACTCTACCTTTTCCAGACACTACCCACGCCCATCCTGGAGAATCAGATTCAGGGCCTTCAGCGCGAGCTCATCACGTTTATATAGGGAGGGAGTAAGCCGTGTTTCTCTAATAAAATACTCAGGCTACCGCGCGACAGGGGAGGGTTGGCCTGCCCCAACTTGTTGGAATACTATTGGGCATCACATCTCCGCTTTATCTCGGAATGGATGGCATGGGAGAGTGAAAAAGTCTGGTTTCATATGGACAGGGCAGTGACTTGTCGCCCCATCTGGGTCCTTGCATGGCTCTCACGGGAAGCCCGCTCTCGCAGCGCCTATATCGCGGTTCCTACTAAGACGGTACTCGAGATTTGGGACAAATTAGCAATACGCAGAGGCCTTACATCCTTCCCGTCCCCCCATACTCCCATACTCCCATTGCTCGCAACTCTCACTTCCCGCCTGCTTCCCACCCGCCCTACTACACAGACTGGACGGAAGGGGAATGTCGGACGATTCGGGACCTTTTCATGGGGGATACCTTCAAAACTTTCGAACAATGTAAACGGGATTTCCAGCTATCAGAGGGGACTAGATTTCAATACATTCAACTTCGACACTAGGTTCAGGCGTCTTCTCTGACACGGGCGGCCACTCGACCCTTCACTTCGTTCGAGCGGCTGGTGCGCTCCTTTGATAACTCCAGGGGACTCATCTCTCGTACATACCAAGTCCTTCAACATTCACAGCGAACTGCTTCGCATGCCTACCAGCTGCTGTGGCAGTCGGTCTCAGACACTGACATCACACCCACCCAATGGGAACACCTGTGGCAAGATACCCCGAAGGTCTTCCGTAGCATACCCCAGCGGGAATCCACGTATAAGGTTATGACACACTTTGAACAGATCACTCAAGAGAGGAGGTGGATTAGCAGTCATCTATCATGACTCATTGAAGCCTACATTTCACTCTGCCACCAATGCTTTCTGCGAGGCACTCTCCTTCAGTATCCACATGGAATGTCATAATATGTTTAAGGGATTACTACTCTATCGCCCTCCTAACTCTAGAGGTGGTTTTTTAGAGTCATTAGGTACTCTACTTGAAGAGGGACTCTGCTCAGAATCTTTCACGGTACTAGGGGATTTTAATTTTCACCTTGAGGTCCCAACTGATCCAGACAATGCTACCCTGAATAGAATAATGAAAGTCGGAGAACTCAAGCAGCAGGTAGTAGGGCCAACCCATCTTAAAGGGCACACTCTTGATGGGATTTATTCGAATGATCCCAACTTGACCTGTATGGCCATACTCCCTCTGGTTTGGTCTGATCATAGCGCCATCATTTTTGAGCTGAAGGAGTCAACAGCCCTCAAATTCAAACCCAAGCCCTCAGGGATGCTGGAAAAAAGAGCCTGGAAAGACTTGGATAGGTTAAAAGTAGATGAGGAGCTGAAGGATACCATATACCCTCTCCCCTCCGGGGTGGACGAGGCCGTCACGGCCTACTCAGATTGGATTGACACAGCCTGTAAAAAATTGGCTCCGTTAAAAAAATGGACACCTAAACGGGCTAAACCCTCAGCCCCGTGGTACTCTGATAAGTTAAAACATCAGAAACTGGCCTGTAAAAAATTAGAACGGGAATGGAGGAAAGGGTATACAAGTAATGACAGAGAAAGCTATAAGCACAGTTTTAAACTTTATAAGGAAGCACTGTTGGAAACAAAAAAGAACTTTTTCTCAAACCAAATCCTCCAGGCCAAGTCCAATGCTAAAGAACTTTTTAAAACTGTCAAAAAACTTGCCTCTCCTATAGCTCCCAAATGTGGGAGCAGCCCAGAACTGTGTGAAAATCTGGCTGTTTTCTTCCAACAAAAAGTAGAAAGTATATTTTCTACATTTACCTCAGCCCAGAATAGTGCTGGGTCACAGCTATTGGATAAAGTCCCATTTGGATCCAACCCCCCACCTGTCCTAGACAAATTTGCACTGCTAGAAACATCAAAAACGATTAAACTTTTGAACTCTAAGCACTCAGGATCCCCCAGGGATCCATGCCCTGTCTCAGTTCTGAAAGCTTGTTCGGAAATCATAGGATCAGTCTTAAATCCTCTGATCAATAACATACTCACCACTGGGATATTCCCCAAGGATTGGAAGAAGGCCTCCATCCTTCCCTTATTAAAAAAACCCACCTTGGATCCTACAGACCCTAGCAGCTATCGGCCAATTTCGCGGCTCCCACTCCCTGCAAAAATTACAGAAAAAGCAATGAATCTTCAGCTCAGTACATTCCTTCAAACTTACAATACTCTTCATCCATCTCAATACGGGTTTAGAGCGGGACATAGCACGGAGTTGGCCTTGATTAAATCTATAGAGGAGGTAAGGGAGGCACTGGACTGTGGAGGTAAGGCTATGCTGGTCATGTTAGATCTGTCAGCAGTCTTTGAGACGGTCCATCACGAGGTTTTGATGGACCGTTTTTCGGAAGTAGGAGTACAAGGTACAGCCTGGCGCCTCCTGCAATCCTTTTTATTCGAAAGAACACAAACAGTGGACCTAGACAACAACAAATCCAAGCCATTCTGCCTTCCCTGCAGGGTTCCCCAGGGATCTTCTCTGAGTCCAACACTTTTTAATATCTACGTGACATCGCTGGCAGGCCTGATAAATTAATTTGGTTTCCAACTCACCTCCTATGCCGATGACACTCAAATAGTGTTATCGTTTAAAGATGGGGAGGAAAAAGAAACAGGAGTGCGTTTCCGTGTCTGTATGAAGGCTATAGCAGGATGGATGTCGAATAACTGCTTAAAACTAAATTCAAGCAAAACCGAGGTTATTGTATTTGGAAAAAACCCACACCTCTGGACACCGGATTGGTGGCCAGCTGACCTGGGTACTTGCCCCACCCCTACCTTGAAAGCAAAAAACCTGGGGGTATTAGTAGACAACAGACTGACGTTCAGTGATCATATAAGCTCAGTTGTGTCGGCATGATTTCTGATACTAAGAATTTTAAGGAAAATAAAGCCCTATTTATCGGAAGGAGATCTCAGGACTGTGGTGACGATGCTTGTTATGGCACATCTGGATTACTGCAATGGTCTTTATTTGAATGCCCAAAATCAGCATATCAAGAGACTTCAGATTGCCCAGAACGCTGCTGCAAGGCTGTTGTTGGGGACCCCTAAATTTGTCTCGGTGAAAAAAGAATTAATTCAGCTACACTGGCTTCCAGTGAAACAGAGGGTACGTTTTAAGGCCCTCTGCACAGCCTATAAAGCCCTTAACGGAACAGACCCAGACCATTTGAAACAAAGGCTTAAATGGTATGTTCCTGGCAGGACTCTCGGTCCACAGGAGGAAAAAATGTTCAAGTTCCTTCCTTTAAAAAGCGAGCTGGGGAGGCAGGAGCTTTTTACCTGCACTTCCAAGGCCTGGAACGACCTGCCGTTCCACCTGAGGAACTCCGCAGACCTCCTTTCCTTTAGAAGGGGGCTGAAGACCTGGCTGTTCACTCAATGACCGCCCTCTCCGCTAACCTTCAGGCAGTACATAGTGCCAGGACACCTCAGGGTAACCGTTGCGCTCTACAAATCCAATTAACATAACATAACACAATGGTACTATACCCCTCACAGGCTGCATAAAATGTTTCCCACTTCTTCACCTTTATGCTGGCGTTGTACCAACGCCCCGGGGGATTTTCTGCATATTTGGTGGACGTGCCCACTCTTGACCTTCTATTGGAAGGAGGTTCTCAGTCACATCAGACTGGTAATAGGCTACCCATTGCCTGAAAACCCGCTTGCGATTTTCCTGGGCCTCCGGCCGGTGAACCTGCGCACCATGACCCACCGCGATTGGCATCTCAGCCTCCACATGCTTGGGGCCGCCAAGCAAATCATTGCTCTTTACTGGAAAAAAGCTGAAACGCCCCCGATCAACCTCTGGTTCACGCGCCTGTGGCACACGATGGAAATGGAGTTACTCATGGCGTGTTTGCAGCTACAGGACACTAAATTCACCAAACTATGGCAACCACTTGTGGACTATCTCTGTAGACTGGAGCACGCTCAGCTTCAACCCCCGAGGCTGCGGGCTTTGCGCCTCTTCGAAGACGCTGTATACCCACCAGATGCTGATAGCTTCTGGAAGCCCACCGATGGTCTTACTCGAACCCCACCCCAGGCGGCGCTTACACACCAGACCCCGGACGCCTCCACCCCTCCTCTGACGTAGACAACCCTGGCCTTTACCTGCATGACACCAGTGACCACCAATGATTCTGGCTGCCACAACACCTACAACGCCTCCGGTGTCAGGCGGCGGTAGAAACCCCCCCGACCGCCATGTCTCTCCCGCACATCTCGCCCCCCTCCCCCTCTTACCTGCTTCCTCTCTGCTATCTCTTTCTTTATCTCTTTGCTTTCTATGATGGATGTACTGTTCTTAGTTGCAATTGTGATCCCTATGAGCAGACTTGAAAGGTATGCCCCTTAGGCCAACGTCTGCTGGGTTTGAGTTTCGTTCTGAGCTATGGTAATTAGGCAGGAGCCCCACAAAACACCGAGATTGCAATTACAAGAGGCCCGACCTTACTATTGTGTCCCCCCTTACAATCGTCATCCTGTACTGCATGTAATGTCTCTGAAATCAACCTCGCTGTACCCGGTAGGTGACACTAATGGACACTGTGTATTGGCCTCTGCCTTCTGGCTGAAACGATATGGTGTAATGTTGTGGGGAAAGGGGCTGATAATAATATTGAGAACTGCTCCTGTGTGATTACTATAAATGCCAATAAAAACAAGTTACAAAAAAAAAAGACATCAGGCGATTGAGTAATGGTTATACATTACAGAAGAAGGAAATCTGATGCTCCTTTTGAGGTTGAACACTTTACTATCACCAACACCAAAGGACACATGGTGACTGCCCAGCTTCCTGGTAAGACCCTTACAAGAGATTCCTCTAATTTTCGACATGTGGCCCATCACTTACCAAACATTGATGTCAATGTAGAGACTGGGTCTAGACAGACTGTTGATGACTCTGTACCTGCTGATAAATCCACCTCACCTGTACAAGTCACAGACACTTTGACTGCCAGTTCCAGGTTTACAGTGACCCGATCAAGGGCCCGATCCCAATCTCGCTAGGAAAGCCCTCCGTACGACTCAGATCCGGAGGGTTTTCCGAGCGAGACGTGCTGTTGGAGTCCGAACGAGCGAGTACGATACTGCTGTATGCTTAAGGACTCGGTTCGCTCGGACTCCCAATGAACTCTATGGGAGCCTGTGTACAGATGCGTACACAGGCTCCCATGGCAGAAAAGGGGTGGCTGGGGAAAAGCGTACACCCTGTGGCGGGCACCCCATGTTGCCCGTCACACTGTGCATGTCTGGATCGGGAGGACCCATGGGCACATCCCCGTGACAGATTTGGAGGGCCCCGGGTGCAGGGGTGCCTGCTATGGCCCCCCGAAGTACGCTTCCAACAGCCGTTTCATCTCGCTGAGACCGAGGCGAAGCGGCTGTCCGAATCGTGCATCGTACTTGCTCAGTCGGAATTCGGCTCCATTGCGTTGTACGATCCGGCTGCGAATGAGTCGTACAGAGCGGTTCAGGTCTGGAAACGATTTGGTCAGCCATTACGCGATCTTCGCATTGTACTTGGTCGTTCGGACCTGTGTACGATTCGGTCGTAAACAAGGGCTACGAATCGGATCCAGCAAAGCCAAATCCGATTCAGAGGCCTTCCGAACGACATCGGAATCGGGCCCCAAGACGTGTGATTCAGGCGCCACAATGCTTAATTGATGAATTGTAGTTTTTTGTGTATTTATGTATTTATTCATGTATTTATTTCTATATTTATTTTTTTATATATTTTTGAAAGTTGTGACTTTTTATTTCACAAAGTGAGAGATGTAGTGTCTTGTGATAAAGGAATGCTGGAACTCTTTTGGTTCCCACTGTACACCGTATGCCTGTGACATAAGCATTGGAGGGATGAGTTGAAGGCAGGCTTAGAATGTTGAGTTCTGACTTACAAGCAGCACAATAAAAATGGGCAAAATTACTCTGCATATGTGGCTTACTTATTGGCGAGTGCCTAGGCTGGCAGGACGCTACACACAGGTCCATTCACTTTGTGGTCTTTTCCTGCAGGGCTTTACCATAGAAAAAAAACTCTATATCCCATCGGATTTCCAAAACAAGTTTTACAGTGCCACCAGGAGGTAGGCTAAACTTTGCTCCACTAAACTAAATCTGGCAGGTTTACTGAAGCTGGCCTACTTGTTTGGGAGAAGCTGAAAATAAAAAGCAGCTTCATGAGCGCTAAGAAAATTACCTAAACTTATCGGAAAGCCATTTTGTATCATACATCCAACTCTTAGAGTTACCAACAACTCTTTGCTACATTCATATGTTGGTGAAAGGAAGCGTTAGTGAAAGTAGTGAGGCAGTACTTAAAAGTCATTCATTTATGTCTTCTTATGTAGCTTTCTTGATGTCATCTAGGTGTACAGCCACAATGACCTGGGTCATGTGATGTGATTTCCTGTAATGTCATGGACATCATCAGGCTTCAAATTATGTCATGCTATTTCTGGTGATGTTGAAGAATTAATCTCAGCCACAGATAATTTCAGGGCGGTATCCCAGTCTATAATTTTCTGGCTCACCAGGCCACTTCAGACAGGAACCAGACAAAGGCAAATTACTTAGCCTTAGACCTGTTTCAATAGGAACAGTCTAGCCCAAAAGGCCAAGTCAGGTCCTTTCCGAACCTAAATACTAGCAATCCAAGACTCATTCCAGCCTTATTGCGGCCTTATCAATTGGGTTGAGCTTGGTTCCAGTGCCAAAGCAAGAAAGCACATTGGGCACACCCGTTGCACTTAGGAATACAAAAAGCGATGGGTGGAATGCTTGAATTCATCTCAGCACTGGTAGTTGCTCAGGATGCATGACAGTCCAATATTTTTTTGTCCACTATGTCACCTCAGCATGCAACCAGCATGCGTTTTAGGCAACATTACTTTGCATTCTTGGACCCGCAGTGTTGTTTTTACCATTATAAGCATGACATTAAAAACTCCTACCTTGCAAAGCATATTGGATACAAATCAAATATTGGTTAAAGTTGGCAGCTAATGCATGGGGCCTCTTGGCAGTGGTGCACACCTATACCTTCACTAAGTTTCTGGATTCTGGGTAGTTACTGCCCAATCTGTGCATGGTTTGTGAGGCATGCTTGCTCAGCTGTTGTCTGTTGAGTAAGTATTTTGTATTATTGAGGCTTGCACAACTGCTGCCCATTTCTTTTTAAGGTTTTATGAAAATGTGGAAATCTCAGCTCTTGATGTTCATGTTTAGTGAGGGAGGACTGCAGTGATTCTTCCCATGTTTTGTGTGAAAGTTACCTGCACAGCAACTTTCTGTGCCGGAACTGTTCGTATGAGGTAAGCCTCCAGATGTCAAAAAGGTTTGGGAGGTACCCTAGTACTTGGAAAAGGGATGGGTATAGATACTGAAACAAACACAAAGTTCCCTTCTCCTACTCTGAAAACATGAGGATTCGATCCTCTTATTGGATTGGTTAACTTAGTTATAGTAAAGCCATACACTGAGATATAATAAGACAAATTTTACCAGGTTGCTAAATTTACAGACAAAAATATATAAAATCATACATAGAATAATCAATTTCTAATCAAACATATGAATTCAGAGGAATGTATTATCAATATTTTATTCAAAAGATCATGTTCTATACGATTGATATTGACAAAGTTAAAAACACATTTAAAATCATATATTCATCATATTTTTAAATAAAAGGTAAACAATATGTGCAATAAATACATGAAGAACAATTGTCGACGCGGCGTTTCGGTGCTAAGGTGGATCGTCACCTTCTTCAGGACAATAGTTCAATATTTAAAAATCTATTGATTTATATGGAAGCTCTTATATTTGCCTCCAATGAAGTTTTGGACGGGTTCCTCGTCTGCTTTTTACAGTCTCATAGCTGCCGGATGATACCCTATAATTTTCTTTGGAGGGTCTTTGTTTAGTTTTCTCACCCTTCTATTTCTATGAATCCCTTCAAGGCGTAAATGTAATACCTTTATTAGTCACACTTCGATGGGGTCATTCACAAATAACTTTTATATTGTCAGGTCCATCTTAACTCAAAATATAGATCTGGTATGAATTTAAAAAAACAAGCATCCGTCTTGCTGACCTGCCAAAAAGACGGATGCTTGTTTTTTTAAATTCATACCAGATCTATATTTTGAGTTAAGATGGACCTGACAATATAAAAGTTATTTGTGAATGACCCCATCGAAGTGTGACTAATAAAGGTATTACATTTACGCCTTGAAGGGATTCATAGAAATAGAAGGGTAAGAAAACTAAACAAAGACCCTCCAAAGAAAATTATAGGGTATCATCCGGCACCTATGAGACTGTAAAAACCAGACGAGGAACCCGTCCAAAACTTCATTGGAGGCAAATATAAGAGCTTCCATATAAATCAATAGATTTTTAAATATTGAACTATTGTCCTGAAGAAGGTGACGATCCACCTTAGCACTGAAGCGCCGCGTCGGCAGTTGTTCTTCATGTATTTATTGCACATATTGTTTACCTTTATTTAAAAATATGATGAATATATGATTTTAAATGTGTTTTTAACTTTGTCAATATCAATCGTATAAAACATGATCTTTTGAATAAAATATTGATAATACATTCCTTTGAATTCATATGTTTGATTAGAAATTGATTATTCTATGTATGATTTTATATATTTTTGTCTGTAAATTTAGCAACCTGGTAAAATTTGACTTATTATATCTCAGAGTATGGCCTTACTATAACTAAGTTAACCAATCCAATTAGAGGATCGAATCCTCATGTTTTCAGAGTAGGAGAAGGGAACCTTGTGTTTGTTTCAAGCCTCCAGATCTGCCTTCTGTGATGTATTTCTTTTGCACAGTTGCTTTCCATGTAGTAAATCTTTTGTTAGGGAAGTTTGCACTGCTGCTTCACTTGCTACATCTATGTAGTATGAAGTTGTTTTCATGGTATCTGCCCATGCTGTATCTTTTCTGGGTGTAGAACACTATCATTGATAGCACCCTGTGGTAAACTGGGTTCTTGTTGCAGTACCCCCCCCCCCACACTTTCTGTCTGGTTTTTGATGCAACTTTAACTGAGGTGTACTGGGTCCCTGCTCACCAGGTTACCAGTGTTCTTTCCCGAAAACTGTTCCATAATTGGCACAACTTCAGCAACCCTTATAAGTCCCTAGTAAATGGTACCCCTGGTACTTAGGCCATTGGGACTGCAGAGAGTCTACTAGGGCTGCAGCACAGATTGTGCCACCCTGGGGACCCCTCACCAAGATCATGCAAACTGCCATGGCAGACTGCGTGCCTTTGTGCAGAGAAAACTGAAGAGTTGACATGGCATACATCCCTGTGTGCCATGCCCCCAGATACCTCATGAGGTATATGTAAGTCACCACTACTGCAGACCTTTTTGCCCTGAGGCAGGGTTCACCATATCCCATGTGTGATCCTATCTGTCTGAACATTGCCAACCAACAAAATGCCCAACATGATATTTTGATAAAAGATACTGTAACCGAACTGTAGTGAAGTATTGTGGTTGTATTTTGCAAAGAAAATAATAATAATAATAGGGGGAGGCGTATCTGGCATTTAAAATGTGTAATGTTTTTTCTAGCTGCACAGACCACCAGTGCCTGGGCCGGCAGAGGGAGTACCATCGGATTAGAGGCAGCAGCAGCGGTCAAAGGGAGGTTCCGGCAGGGACGGGAAGTGGTAAGTCATATTGCTTGCTTGTTGACAATTAGTATTATACTCACTGCAAGGGCGTTGATGACTCTTGAACACCCTGCTTTAGCAGATACAATGGGAGTTTAGCAGATAATGGCCTCTTTTATCTGCAACTTAGCAGACAAAGGTTCATAATGAACTTTAACAATGACAGGTTGATGGAAAAAGGATGGAAGGAGAAAGGATAGGTGAAATGTAATATGAGTGAAAGGATGCATATTGGTGAAAGGATGCCTATTGGTGAGTGATAGGATGCATGGATGGGTGAAGGATGGATGAAAGGGTATACGGGTGAAAGGATGCCTGCCTGGGTGGGTGAAAGGGTATGGTTGAAAGATTGCCTGCCTGGGTGGGTGAAAGGAATGCTCGGGTTGGTTAAAGCAGGATGGGTGAAAGGATGCATGGGTGGGTAAATGGATGTTGGTGAAAGGTTCGTTTAGAGCAATGTTTGGATGGATGGATGTATATGGATAAATGGATTTCAATGGTGAAAGACTGGATGAGAGAATGTAAAGCTTAAATGGTGTGTATCAAAGCCAAGGGTGAAGAATACTAGAACAATGAAACAATGAACGGATAATTGCTTGAAGAAACAAAGGAGCTCTTCTGGATAGGGGTGTGCTCACTTACTTCATTTGCTTGAAATTGTTTTATCATAGCTTTGATTCAAAGGGTTGGGGTGGTATTTCTGTCTAATCCATTGACTCACAGTATTTTTTGAAGTGAGGCAGATATTATGTATCCCACCCATCATCAATCATCACCTCCCTCCCTACCCATTGCATTTTGCCAGTGCCACCCATGATGACCTAACTGCTGCATAGTTCAATTTAAGTGTTAGCTGTGCAGTGTGTGTCTGCTTCAGTTAATGTGGCATTTACAAAGTTTTCAAAGCATGGCAATGCGAAAGCAAGGTGTGATTCCCTTCCTTCCCAGTGCCCACTCAGTCACTTATTAGTACTTCACTCTTTTATTCTTTCCTTAGTTTTGTCCCAGCCTGCCCAAAAATGTGAAAAATTGATTCTTGGCATGCTCCACATTTTTCTGGCCAAGTGATATATTTCATCATGGCTTCCATAATGGATTTCCGCCTGTTCAAATTTTTCTCTGTCATCATTTGTCAACTAAAGTGATTCACCAGCTAAAGCTTAAGCACATGATGATGATCAGTGACACCCCACTAATCTGTAGTAAAACATCTACTTACCCTGCCTAATCCCTCTAACTTACCCTGCAGTATAGTAAGTTAAGTTTCCTTTCCTTAATGCCAAGCAAATGTATTAGTTGGAAAAAATAATTATAAAGTGTGGTGGAGGGTGAGGCCAGGGAGTAAAGTGGGACTAAGTAAGTGCCTTGACTTTTGCGGATGGGATAGTCTGTGACTAACGTGGCAAATACAATCTATATCCTGTTCCTTAATCCTTTCCCTGTACTGCAGTGCATCGCTTTGCCCACCATCTACTTACGGTAGATTTTATACGTGACATGCATCATTCATCATTATTCATCTGCCTTGAAGCCAGAGTAAAACTGAAAGGCACTTTGGAGAAGAGCAGGGCCATTGGAATAAGATAATTGTCTATTACAGCTGCCCCAGCTGCAGACTGCAGAGAGTAGCAAAGTACGACTAACGAGTACAACTAGGGCACCAGCTAGCATGCTTCTATTAATTTAGCACAACAAGAGAGAGAATGCTTGTACTCCATAGTGTGTAATGCCTTACTCATTAATGAGAGGTAACTTCGTTTTTTTCCCACACTATGGGCCCGATTCTGATGCGGGTTGGAAAAGCTTCCCGACCGAGGGCCTGATTCTGATGCGGTTAGGAAGGCCTCCTAACGGCATTTGCTCCTTCCAAATCGGATCGGGAACGTGTCTTCCCGACCGAGGGCCCAATTCTGATGCGGTTAGGAACAAATGTTCCCATTGAAGTCAATGGGAGTTCAACCAAATCGTATCTGGAAGCATCCGGATGCATCCTACTCCGCCGGTCAGACTTTCCCGATCCGAGTGGGTCGGACACCATTTCCCAACCGATTCGGTCGGGAAGCTTTTCCAACCCGCATCAGAATCGGCCCCAAAGTGTCTGTTTAATTTTTTTTATTAGGAAATCCTTCCAAAGAGAAAAAAACATGTTTTTTAAACTAGTGTGCTGTTTATTCTGCCTTAATTCCTTTCAAACAGTTAGTGCATTTGACTTTTGCATTTAGTTTTATGTGAGGTACGTGTGGGTAATGGCTGTAACTCTAATCACTTCAAAATCGAATGGCCCCAGAAACCAGCAATGTACTGTTCATGTGCTACTACATAATTTCAACAAGTGTTTTGCATAGAGCATTGTTTACAATTTGTCTTTTTTCTTTCTTGATATAGCTTCTACTGCTGGTCCATCTCAACAGGATATAACAGCCTGGCTGTGGCAGCAAAAGCTGGAGGCCATACGGGCAGAGTACTAGAGGTTGGTGTCCCAGGAGGAGGAGGAGGCAGCTGCCCAGGGCCCCAGTCATCTGCCAGCACCTCCGGCCTCTCAGCAACAACAGCGCTGCAGTCTGCTGACAGCCAACTGCCATCATTCCATCACTGCTGACACCCTCATTTTCAGACCGCACCTTACAATGCTGCGTCCTGGTGAGGCTGGCATGCATAGTAGCCAATCAGGAACATATGGAGGGGCATCTCAGAAAGCTCCTGGCCCACATTGTGTAGTCCCATCTTCTTTACCTGCATTTTTTAACATTTGTTTCGGTGGGTTGGACTTGTGAGTGGAGAGGGTGGAAATGAGGGGAGTTGGGACTGGGAGTCTTGAGTTTTTTGTTGGACATTGGGGAGATTTGTTTGGGGAGAGGAGTGGGCGGGTTGTGGGTAGAAGGAGTGGGTTCTATTAAGTTGTTAAAAGGGTAATGAATATTTATTTTACTTTATTTATGCCTCAAATCTTTTATTGGGTGTTTTACTTTGTACTGCTGCCTTCTAGCGCAGCCTGTTTTTATAATCTGCTTATAGCATATAAAAATTTGTTGTGCGGTACCATTGTCTTACTATTCTCCTAGTCTCTGCAGTCTGCAACTATACTGATCACTAAGGGGGTGGGGGTTGCCATTGCCTATATTGCCTACAACAACGCTCTATAGTTCTCTTACCTGAATAGATGAAGCGAGGGCTGCATGGTTTCCCAAGGTGCCATCTTACTTATGGTGGTGGAAGTAGTAGCAGGCTAGCATACTAACAGTGAAGGAATCAGAAGCAAGGTCCCACTCCCACCTAGGTGAACTCCAGCTGCAGGATTAATTGGAAGGATTATTCAAGGCAGGCAACTAAATTGAAATAAAAACACTGAGTTAGTGCGACAAGGTTAAACGTTTATGCGACACAATGCCTGAATGATGATGCTGACAAATAATGTTCTTCTATATCTACAATATCAATCACATTTTATGCATGGGTGGGTAAGTGGGCCCAGTGTGGGCTATTTATTTATTTCTTTTTTGCACAAACTTTATTAGGTTTTCGGAAGGTGTATACAAGTCTCACAATTGTGACAGATATATAAGCATATATTATCCAGGCATTAATCGTGAAACAAATACGTATACATGGCAAAGTAGAATGTGTCATGTGACATTATGGGCTCATAGAGCAAAGTGTTCCCCTAAACGTTTTACCCCCCTTTCCCTACAATGCTGACATCTTAAGGACCTTCATGACATGGGTAACTCAAATGCTACAAGTGCTTGTGTGCATATTAAGTACATTATATTGTTGTATGACTAAATGTCCAGGATGCAATGGAATATGTAAGGGTGTGTGCTCAGTGTTAGGCCTGCCCTATTGTGTGAGCTATTGATTAGGTAATAGAACTGAAGATCCTCCAGTGAGTTGGTGTTGCTTTCACAACATCTGCCCCACCGAGTCTGTGATTAATTAATAGTGTAAATAAAGTCACACCTCAATAAATCACACAGCCCGGGGGAAGAGGGTTAGGGTTTTGATGAATGTATGGGAAAGGGGATTTGAGGAAAAGGTGTGACAAAGATGAACACTACACAAAGACAATATTCATTTGGGCGATGAGCAGCCAACCATCATCAATCTGTTCTGGAAGGAAATTAAGGAATTAGTATGACACAGTTAAGTAAAATGCATTGCAAACAACCCGCCAGCCCCAGAGACCCAAGTTATTATATTATTATATATCTAAATGTTATGTCGCCTAGGTTTGAAAAATAGTAAAAACAAATTATGAAAGAGTGAAGCAAACCCACACAGTTCTAAAAAATGATTCTTAAAAGAAAAATGATACCGTAAATTGCCAAATTGGGCGGTGCATCTGCATTCTACTTGGATTGTCCATCAATCTTGGGTGCTTGGCTGCAGCAGTCCGGTAAGGTAAGCATGAGTGTTATGGTACTTTTGCCTTTTGTTGTTCAGTAGGCGAGAAGGCCTGTGGATTGTAAAACAGAAATGATATTGTAGAATCAAGGAGAAAAATAGAAGGTAAGTTTCATGAGGAGTGTACCAAGAAGACTCAGAGGCAGAGCAAGAGCATAGTCGTTTGCAATCATTCACTTTATGACTCATGTGCAATCAATTAAGTGAGAGCAATTACAACAACCAACAATCACAGACAAGTGGCTGCATGTATCAGCTGATCAAACTCTCAACTGTAATGATCGTCATCATAACATCTAGCCTAGTCCGTGCATAATGTGATGATGTGATGTGACATCATCACATGTCTGTCTCCAGTTACCTACAACACACCCCCACCCAACCACATAGTTTCAAATTTGATTCAGCCAGCACACACACTCAGCAGCATTGCATTTCCCAAATCAAGTAATCAATGCACCTCTCACCAGACCACAGAGTTGAATAGGCCTCTTAGAGTCATCACCATGTCGATTTCTGTGAAGTTGTTAACATCCTTCTGCTGGCAGTTTTTGAGGTAGTCATGCCCTGAGTCTTTCTGTCATCCTCCTGCCTCTGAGTAACACATATGTCTAACTCCTTTTTGACTCCCGACTCAAATGAGAGCTATCAACCCGTAGTGCAATGCTGTTGATGAACAACAAGAGAAACACTGAGTAATTTTGTTTGAGTAGACTAGATTTGTGTTTGTTAGCTAAACAGGCTGGTCAGGTCTGAGGAGTGTGAACCAGAAAACATAGCCGTGTGGGTGCAGCAAACAGATCTCACTAAGTGTCAAAGGGGAAGGAAAAATCACCTTGAGGAAAAAATGGATCACCCATTAGGTTACCAACATTGTAAATCATCACAAACACAATCAAGCGTACAAATTATAGTTGAACATCCACCCACACTTTCTGCCACCACATTAATCTCAACACTCACAAACAATCACTCATATATCACTCATTGGTGCATTACTCACCTGTTTCAATTCAAGCACGGTGGTAAATTGCTGATCCTCTTTGATTCACGCAACACACATTAGTCAGCCTTGTAAATCAAATATTCTGTGGCAGTTCTGCTAGAAGAGAAAAGAAAGTATAGGTACAGGATGGATGCAGGCATTGTCTGTCCAATGTATTTTCCATAATCTACAAATTTAGTTGTTGCATAATGTGCTATTGATTTACACACGATGTCCTCCAGGGAGACCCCTGCTTACACGGATGATTACATCCAACGCATTCTGAGTGGCCCCGCCTTACTCTCACACTCATCCACACCTCTTCAGGCAGCCTCAAGGGCTCTACTAGAAAAGCTTGAAAACCTAAAGAAAAAACTGATACGTACAGATTGACACGCACGGATGCTAACAGAGTATCTTATATCCTATACCATTAGGGCTTCAAATCCATAACGTCCCAGCTATCTTTACCCAAGACCCAAAATTCCGCACTGGTTTCAGCCATCTTGCCACCACTTGCTCCAGGCACTGGATGGTGTTAGGCATTTATACAGCTATAGAGCATAGTAAAAAAGAGCTTGAAGAAATAGCTGAACTGGAAAGAATCATTCTCTCTGACACATCCATCACTGACGCTAAAGCTCTTTTAGACAAAATCAACAACACTATCGCTACTTTTCACACTTTCGAACAGAACAAAAAGATAAACAAAATACAGCGAGACATAAAAAACTACAACAAGGACACGACTTACCCATACCTGCTTTATACATTTTTCTACACACCTTGCCAACCACCTAAAAATAGGAACTGGGGAAGGTACAGGAATAACCAAGCCATTACATTTTCGGACTCATCCAATACATCCATCGAGGACTCAGACCTTGGTGAAGGCCCCCGCGCTGACCGTCCACAGACAATACCCCATCCACAACCACTACTACCACCCGGTTTTTTAGGAGGAAACCGCGGACGGGGCCGCGGCCAAACAAGACCAAATTACCAGTATCAGTATGCGGGCGAGCGACAAACACGCCACAAATTCTATCAATGGGGACCACAATAATGACTAGTCCAAATAGCTCAACACACAATGATGAGCCTCTCCATTTGAATCACATAAGTACTCAGCACACTATCACTCTACAACCCACACCTCTCAATACAACCCCCGATGTGGATTCTATACCCACAGAAACTAATGTCTCTCATGTCTCTCCCATTCCCATTTTCAATCTGTCTCAACATACCCTGCTCAGCAAAGGCCTGTCCTTTGTCCCAGCTGAATGGAGTAACTTCTTTAAACTACAAGAGGACCTACTCCTATTCTTCAGGCGCATCCGCCTCAAACAATTTTTCGCCAACAAACCTGACTCTAATAGACCATATGAGAAACAGTTTCACCCGGATTCCACCTTTCTACCACCATCCTCCACCATGCCCCCAGAAATCCTGGCTTTTGAAAGACTTGTCCTACTCGAAGTTAAGGTATTAGAACATCAATCGGAATTTGTCCCTTACGATATCCCTTTCCTTGAAAAACAGGCCCTAGACAAACTACGTGAAAACAAACATATAGTTATCAAACCTGCGGACAAGGGTGACAGTATAGTGGTGATGGATGTGGACAAATATGACACGGAAGTCCTACGCCAGCTTAACAACACCTCCCACTACCATCGTTTGCCCTCAGACCCATTACCTGAGATTCGCAAAGAAATACTAGCAATTACCACCGAAGCCTTGCACTCAGCTATCATCTCCAAAAAAGAACATGCCTTTCTGAATAATATACACCCCAGAACTCCAGTTATTTATGTATTACCTAAAATACATAAAAACACTACTGACCCGCCTGGACGACCCATAGTCTTGGGCTGTGGCTCAATACTGGAATCACAAGGCAAATACATTGACTCTATTTTGAAGGAATTTGTCCCTTTGACCGATACCTTCATCAGGGACAGTACACATCTGATAAACATCATTGAAGACAGACCCTTTGACAATAACAATGATCTCATGATAGGCCTTGATATCGAATAACTATACACCAACATACCCCACACTGAAGGACTGATTATCATCAAACAACTCCTAGATACACGACCCAGACCTGCTTGTATCCCCTCTGGATTTCTCATGGACCTACTACGCATTGCACTCACCAACAACTACTTTCTATACAAAGAAACCTTCTATCTACAGATCAAAGGTGTCGCGATGGGCGCTTGTTTCGCCCCAAACTTTGCCATTCTCTATGTGCATCACCTTGAAACAACTCACTTTCTATCCACGCATAACCCTTTTCTGGACAAAATTAACCTCTGGCATCGGTACATCGATGATATTCTTCTACTTTGGCATGGCACACATGAAGACTTATCATCCTTCATATCCTGGCTTAACAACTGTCAGCCCCACCTCACATTCACCTCTGATGTAAGAACCAATGACCTCCCCTTCCTCGACCTCACACTCCATGCTGAGGAAGGTGCAATTGGCACCACCATATACCGCAAACCCACAGAACGAAACACCCTCCTGATATACTCGAGCTACCACCCGAGAGGCCTTAGAGATGGCCTACCTTACGGGCAGTTTCTCCGCATCCGGAGAAATTGTAAGTGGCGTAAGGATTATTTCAGAGAAGTGGCCATTCTCTCTGAGAAATTGATAAACAGGGGTTACCCCAAACGCATTGTTTCCCGTGCTTCCAAAAGGGCATGGTACTGCCATAGGGAAATACTCCTCTCCCCTTCCCCCAAAAGAACCAACTCACGCATCCCATTCGTTTCTACTTATAGTCCCTCCAGCAACATGGTCAGTAAGGTAATAAAAAAAAACTGGTCACTACTACGTACCCATGCCCCTTTCAAGGAACCACCCCTATTTTCATACAAGAGGGGCAGTAACCTATCTGACAAACTGGTTCATGCCATCACCTGGCCCAAAAAAGAAAAAATGGCCCAATCTGTGACCTCCATGTGGGGTTTACCCCCGATCCTTGGCCATTTCAAAGGTCAATCCTGTTCTGTATGTAACCTCACCTGCAATACTAAGGAATTCGTTACAGGAGGGCATACTTACCAACTCAGACATTTCTCCAACTGTCGCACAACCGTCATTTACGCTATACGATGCCCTTGCGATTTACTATACATCGGCCAGACCACACAAATGGTCAAGCAACGTATCTCCCAGCATCAAAGCGGTATAAGATGTAATGTTGAGACAGCACCATTGGTCGGACACTTTAAAGAAAACAACCACTCTGAAACAGACTTTGTCTGGCAAGTGAACTTCCCATCCGGGGCAGCAATCTACAACTTTTACTGAACAAATGCGAGTGTAGATGGATTGCCCGCTGCGACTCTGTCAACAGTGGATTAAACACACTAGATGAATGGAACACGGTCATCAGTACACCCTAACTCTTATGACCAGTCCATCCCTCATTTTCCAGCCCAGCCACGGGTGCCATCCTTCCATGACTCCCACCACCCCAGATCATACCCCCCCAACTGTGACATAGCTGGTCCTTACTGTTATTTACAATATTTCCTCGATGTAACCACAGTGGTTACAAGACATAGCTGTTAGTTAGAGCCCCTACTGCTATGTGGGACGTTTACCTTGATGTAACTACAGAAGCTATGAAGAATGTTTTGCAACCATTCATGTTTTAACTATTCTGTTTGTAATTGAGCCATTGTAACCTCGGCTCCACCATGCAATACATACTTGATGCAGTCACCTTATGCAGTCCTCGTAACTGCACACCAACTATTGAGCCTTTTTAACAATATACAGTACGTCTCGTTTATATCCAATGTCCTAGATTGCTTTGTAATAATATGGCACACCGCAGTCTCGAACACTTATCATTTCGAAGTGTATTCACATAACGCGAGTAACTGTGGATTCCCCCCTTCCCCCTCCCCGGGGGCCCAGACTAGCGCCAACCTTCACGGTCTAGTCTTTTTTTCACCGTTTGTAACCATTCATGTTTTATTTAATTTGTTTGTAACTGAGCCCTTGTAACCTCGGCTCCACCCTGTAATACATACTTTATGCAGTTGCTTTATGAAGTCACCCTAACTGCACATCTACTATTGAGCCTTTTTAACAATATGAAGTACGTCTTGTTTTTATTCAATGTACTAGATTGATTTGTTAGAATATGGCACTCCGTAGTCTCGAACACTTAGCCTTTCGGTGGTTATTCACACAACGTAAGTAACTGTGGTCCTCCCGGGGGCCCAGACTAGCTCCAACCTTCGCGGTCTATTCTTTTTCACCCACTTGATCGCGGTGACTCGTTATCTTCTCTGAGAGCTTACGCTCATTCACCACCTTTCCCCAGCACACGCGGATGCTTCACTCGTCCTTTGCCATCCTTCCTTCAAGATTGACTCTCACCACCTTGACTCACTCCGGCCTCCCGCCCGGCGGCATAACTTCTAACTATACCGGACCTTAGCTTGCTACAACCCGGATCCCTGGAGCTTGCTGCCCACAACCAGGTACGATTCACTCTGTATGCGCCTGCACTCGGCCTCCCATAACCGTCCCGTACCTGATCCCAGTTTATCACCTTCCCCCACACAGATCTTCATACCCAGGATCTCGTGTCCCTTTCCAGAGATTGGTTCTCCTCCTACCCGAGTGCATTCCTACGCCAGGCTCTTCACGTACACAGGTAATTGCTGCCTCGCTCCTGTCATTCTTGCCATTCTTTATACCTCCCGGTCACTCTGGACCATCAGGCTCACACAGCCTCTCCTTTGTCTCCCGTTAGGACTGCAATTTGCTTCCATTACCCATGATTGATTCGTCCTGCTGGACCATCTAACGTTCTCTCCCACCCCCCTACTGGACTCCTTCGGCCACCTCACATAACCGCGCTTTCAGTACTCTGGTAACTATCCTACATCTGGACTCTCTCTCTTTCCTTTTCTCTGGAGCCCTCAATTGCTCACCTTTCCCTTACCCTTCTCCTTTCCCTGTTCCCTCATATAGCACTACTTCGAAATTAAGTGACCTTCTGTCCTGAGGATGACCTGAAATAGATCAGGTTGAAACGCCGTCGACTACCCAGCTCAGAACATTGGAGCTGTTGTGGTCAAATTAATTTACTCAATTGACAAATACTGATCTTGTATATATTTTGTACTATTGACCATGTTATTATTATTTTTTCTATTGCGCCGTTCACGCTGTGTTCTTCACCCTAGTGTTACTGCGCTGTTCACTGTCACTTGCACGTTCAGTGCACACTTGTATGGTACGGTCACTGTTTATTTAACTATATGGTAGTGCTGATATAACTACTTATATAAAATTACCTTGTTCCTTTCACCAATCCTGTTGTGGTCTCCCTTTGTTCCCTCCCTTGTGGTACTAGCAACTATCCTGAAATTGCCTTTTGTTGAATGACATTAGTCAGTGAGACACATTCAAAATATTAATATAATGTTCACCTAGCTTTATCCTTTTTTTGTTGTCAAAGCAGTGTGGCGATAGAAGGTTTTATGGTGGCCCAGGCCTACTCAGTAGTCAGGGAAGTAGAGTTTGTCCTTAAACTCAGGTGTGTCACCCAGAAGTTGGTCTGCTAACACACTACCATGACCAGAGTCTGACCAATCACCCTCATGCTCCTCCTGTCATACTTCAGGTAAGGTATAATTCAGTTATATAAAGTGATGATACCTTTTTATCATGGTTAATCTCTCCACGTTTTTGGGAGAGAGACTGGTCCTTCTTACTGTGAGAACTGCACTAGCTGCAATGAACACACGCTCAGCAGACACACAGGCTACCATACAAGTCAGATACTTATTGCTGCTGAGCACTGGCCATTGGCGCCTCTTCCCATAACAATACACCAATGGGTTTTGATCCAGATAGACCACTATTGGGTCATCCAGATAGGCTTGGATCATCCTCTCAATAGTCATTGATGCTCCAACTTGCTCGCTCTCTTTTGCCTTCGCCTCTGCACTGGACTTAAGCCCTGCCTTTAGAAACCAATCAAATGCAGATATTAGGGCCGATGTTCCTGTTGTTATTTTTGTTGCTGGTAATCTTGTTGTTGGTTTTGGCTGCTATGAGCAACCAGCACTGCCCTCCGACTCTATGGAAGTTGAAGGCTGCACCCCAGAACTTCTGCCCAGAAGTGGGCCTCTAATTCCCTGCCGGTCTTTTTCTAGGTCGCTGGCTTGCTCAGCAATCCACATCTTGTAGTTTGAAACATTCCTGTCTGAAAAAAGGAATGAAAGTGGCAAGTAATTGTTTGTACTGAAGAATTGTGGAACAGATGTATTGTTTGGATGACACAATGTCTCTTTCTAGCCTTGGATTAACAGGCAAGTGAAGGATTAAGCTCTCCACCAACTCATGAACACCTGTTTTTCATCCACACTTGCATACATTTCAGACACCTCCTTTAGCTGTTCCTGTAGCATATGCAACAAAGGGATAGCTTGGCCCGTGGTAGTGTCCTCCATGCTGACTTCCCGTGTGAAAACCTCAAAAGGAATCAACAACTCTGTCAGGCATTTGAATAGGCCCCATTGGTCCATCTCAATGACCATGCCTTTCACAGTTGCATCCCTTCTTTGCATGACATATTTATTGATCAGTCTGTATAGCTCAAATAGACATTGGCACATGTAATAAGTTGAGTTCCAATGTATTGGCACCTCCTGTATGAGTGCTTTAACTGGCATGCTATATGCTGAATGATCCTCAACAGTTTGAGCTTTAAAAGAATGACTGAAATGAGTGCAGATTCTTCTGCAGGTGTACAGTGAGATGCTAGCTTTACCTTCTTTTTTGTGAAAGTCCTGTACAATGATGTTAATGACTTACGCCAAACATAGGACCCTGAAATAGCCACCACCTGGCATGACCTTAACTATATTACGGCCTTTGGCCATGTCAACAAATCCAATCTTAAGCCCTCTGGGTCACAGCCATTCAGAGATCTTGTTGTTAAAGTCATCCAAGATGTTTGCAGCTGTATGGGATTTCTCCATGGCAAACATGGCTACTGATACATGCTTACAAGCACTATAAAATATTTCAGCAGTGTCAGCACCTGCAGATATCATTTCTCTAACCCCCACAAAAGAGATCCAGTGTGCAGTGATGCGCATGTTATCAGTGGCTTGGCAACTGGTCCACATGTCTGTCAGGTGGAAAGGGTGAACAGCACTCTGCTGCAAAGCTTGTCCAACCAATTCCAGCACATCGTGATATTGCTCTGGAACAACAACTCTGGCAAAATAGGCCCGGCTGGAAAACTTCCATTTCGGGCAAATGGTTGCCACAAATTCTAGAAAACCCACCCCTTTCACAAAAGAATAAGGGAGGAGGTCCAGCACTAACATTTTAGACAGCTTCCCCAATGTACAAACATGCTGCTGGGTGGTTTCTTTTGTACTGCCACTCCGGCCTAAACATGCCAGGAACAGGAGCCTGGATTTTTTAATTTTCTGGTGCCACTGATGCAGGCAACTTCTTGAGAGCAGAAAGTGGTAGACTCAATGTGTGTCTCAGCAGGGTGGTCACTGTATGCTCTTGCGTTGGAGTCTCTACCTGACTCTGAGTCTTGTGCTATTGCAATGTTGCTGATGTGGGTGATACTATTACACTGCTGAGGACAGGGCTGATTTGCGTAACCAAAATGTCACCATCTTCTTCACCTTCACCTTCCACTGTGATCGGATCAGATTCCCTGCTCTCACCACCTTCACTAACACCTCTTGCAGTTTTTGGCTAAGGTGCGCGTCCCAGCGGATTGTGTGGTATTTTCTCAAATGGGTTGTTTGGTCTCCGGTACCATTGTTTGTACCCAGCCTACCCAGACTAACACTTGCTTTGCAAATGGAGCATATGGCAATGTTTGGCTCCTGCTTGCTAACAGTAAAGAAGTCCCAAACTGGGGAGGTCAACTTTCTAACACTGGTGCCACTGCCAATGTCGGTAGAAGTGGTGGTAGTTAGGTGTTTTGACATTTGTGTCTCTGCAGTGCCTACTTCTACTGAGGTGATTTTGGATGTAGGTCGCAGGGGCATTGCAAATATGGAAGCCGGCGGTGGTAGTATCTGTGCCACATCACTCAGAGCAGGTTGAGATAGGATAATGTCAGTCTCCTGTGTGGCTGGGCTAAAATCCATGATGACTGGGTCGTCGTCATCCTCCTCTTCTTCATCCATAACTCTAAGGCTTTCAGGAGCCTTCCTTTTTATTAGCCTCTCCTGGCGTGTCGTAGACTGAGGAGGTATCCAAGTGGAGTCTTGATCATCAGAAGGGAGGCTTGGAGAAGAAGATGTTGGAGTACCCTTCCTTTTTCTTTCTGGAGATCTAGAAGGCAATGGATTTTTTGAAAGAGGGGCTTCTTATTCTTCCTCAGCATGAAGCTCAATATCGTGAAGTGCTCCTACGTCGGGAGGAACCACTATTGCTGGCTGCGACTGTTGTTGACCATTTAGCTGAGTTTCCGGCAATGATTGAATACTACTTTGTGAAAGAGATAGCTCCAATTCAATGTCACTGCTTGTCGGCGTTGCCGTGATCAGAGTGGCTGCCTCTGTGCAAGACATGGGCTTGGGCCTAGGTTGGGGTGGGGCCTGAGATGTGGGAGTGCTGCTCCCTGCTTGCTCTCCAGAGGCCGGTGTGGAAGGCACACATTTCTGCCCAAAAAAGTCTGGGGTGACATACCAGTGGTGATAAGCTCCTTCTTATCACTGACAACTTTCTTGGTAGCACATTTATTTGGGGCCATCTTGAAGCTGTCAGTTGGCAGCAGCACTTAGCTTCACAAGCTGAAGAGCTGTCCGTGTTGTGTGGCCACACGTCACGTGCACAAGCCTTCTGTCAGGCAGTACTGTGGGTGATGTCTCTTCTCTTGTGCACCTAAAAGCAAACAAGCATGAAGAACATCAGTCAAACATGGCATTGTTGCAGTTTGAATTAGTAGTACAAACAATATCATTTAGTGTGGTTACTTAAGTTATAGATAATTACCAGCATTACAGTGTATCCATTAAAAAATAAAACTACATCAACATAAACTTTCATGTACACTCAGGAAGGATAAGAAAGAGCAGCAACATACAGGTGTAACTGTTTGTTTTATGTGCGTCAAGTTCAGATGTGACACTCAGGGAAATGCAAGTGACAATGGAATAATCCTTAGAAAATTAATATTGTTGTGCGGCTGTGTGCCTATGACAGACAGTGGGTTGATGGATGTTGGGAAAACATGAAAAAGAAAATTACAAACATTTCTTTTTTTAAATAACAAAAATATATAATTGCTGGTGTACTAGGGGTCTACCATGAGAAACCCATTTGGATTTGGCAGGCAAGGAGTGTTGCAGGTGAAAAATGCAAAAAAAAAGTATATAATAATATAAAACACTGTTCATATAGTACATTTAGTATGAGCATTAAGCTACTAGGCCTTGAGCATATTAATTTATCAAACTGATATCAGGGGAAGAAAATGACCTCAAACAAAAAGGTTTAAGCCTCTACATACAAAATGACTTTGAAAACTGATGGTTGCACAAAATGGCCACATGGTCAAACAACAAGCAAGGAGGCATAGCCACAACAAAGGTCGCATGCTGGCCTGTGGCAAAAGCTCACTGACTGGCTACTCAAAATGGCCACCAGCCACATGGTCAAGCAACAACAACCAGCAAGGAGGCATGGCCACAACAAAGAACACATGCAGTCCTATGGCAAAAGCACATTGGCTGGCTACACAAAATGGCCACCAGCCACATGGGCAAACAACAACAACCAGCAAGGAGGCACGGCCAAAACAAAGAACACATGCAGGCCTATGGCAAAAACACATTGGCTGACTAAACAAATGACCAAAAGCCACATGGTCAAACAACAACCAGCAAGGATGCATGACCACAACAAAGAACACATGCAAGCCTATGGCAAAAGCACACTGACTGTCTACACAAAATGGTCGCCAGTCACATGGTCAAATAAAAAGCAGGAGGCATGGAAAACAAAGAACACATGCAGGCCTATGGACACTGACTATACAAAATGTCTCCTGGCCACATGGCATGGGGAACAAAGACACATGGAGGCCTATGGCAAACATACTCACACTCTGGCCAGACAAAGGAGGCATGGTAACGCATTGTTTCAGCACTGCCAAAAACGAAAATTAAAATGGATAAAACGTTTTACAACAACACACATCCTACAAAGGCATCAAATATATTACACCAATACACTGTTTGCAGAAAAAAAGTGAAATATCTCAAAAAAACTAATTTTGTAATTTAATCCAATGCAATCCTTGGCCTAAATGATGTTTCAATTGAACAGAGATCACAGAAACAGTTGTTTCATGCACCCATGACTAGTACTGGGCCTACTGGCTGGAAGCCCCATTGGCAGACTAGGCCACATAGTAAATTAAATGAATATTGGAAATTTATTAAAAAAACATAGAGAAAATGTACTGAACTGTGCAACATTTTTCCTATATAAAAGAAGAAAAATTGCAAGCAAAAAAATAACTAGGCCCCCTACTGAAACGGCAGGCTGCCCAACACAATAAAATTTGAAAATCCTGGTGCTTGCCCTCTATCAAACAAATAACACCCGTATACAACAGTTTTTGAAGTTACTTGTGATATCACTAAAACAAAGTCCCCAAATCCAATGGTATGTATGCAGCAGAGAAACAAAGCGATCCTTCCCGCTCCATATACAAATGAGAAGTGACCAGGAGGTGGAAAAAGCACTGGGTAAGCCTGCTGGACAGGAATAGGAAGTTTGAGTCTCTGGGGCACTTCCTCCTTGTTGAAAAAGAAAGTAAAATAAAAAAGTGCTCCTGGCACAAAAAAACAATATGAGCAGTCAAATTGAGAAGTTTTCTAAATTGTCTTTTTGAGGAGATTTACCTGCTTCTCGAGGAGAGAAGCTTTTTCAGGTTGCAGTCGCGGTCGATCACGCTCAATCGCACTCGCCTACGACACATAAGAAGCATCGGAAGTCACTGCCGCAGCCCAAAGCGGTCAACCTCGGAGCTGGGAAACCGGGTTCGAGTCTCTGCAGGGACACTCAACATCTTATGATTCTAGACAAATCACTTGCCTAACAAAAAAAATGAATGTGTCTATCTGTAACGTAACTGGTGCTCATGTAAAGTGCTCTGATACCTTCTGGTCTAGTTCATGCTATATAAAACTCCCTAAACAATTATCTTGTGGGAGCTTGCACGTGGCTAGCAAATCTCGTGGATGCTCATGAGCGCCCGGTAAGTCTCGTCATGGTCCCTGTTCACACGAAATAATGTGACGAGCGCGCTAACAGGAAAAAAACTCCGGTGAGGAGTTTACCGGTAACTCTGCGTTCTCCGCAGAACGCGCAGTTGCCAAATCACACAAACTCTGCGAGCAGAGTGGAGTTTTACACCCAGGCCTACAAGACAGCTGGAGCCACCTAACACGG
Organism: Calotriton arnoldi; assembly: GCA_963921515.1. Lineage (NCBI taxonomy): Eukaryota > Metazoa > Chordata > Amphibia > Caudata > Salamandridae > Calotriton > Calotriton arnoldi. Next base: position 122,749 of record CAWUFW010019749.1, on the reverse strand, counting down.
AAAGAAACAGTTACTTTACTTCCTCCATCTAAATTAGACCTCCAGACGGACGGCACCTGCACGATCGCTATCCTACCCCCGTAGACAAAAGGTTGTGACCCAGGAAGCTGGCGTGATCCCCATCTGGACAAATGTTTTCCCCTCAAGTGGAGGTGTGACCTGCCATAGACCCCGACAGTCAGCTGCAGATGCCCAAAAGGCACACAAAACCTCTTAGATTTCATCACTGTGTTTTCCAAAACAAAGCATCCTGTGGATTGGGTCCAAGGAGAGGAAGCCAACAACCTCGGGCAGAGGCCACGATGTCAGGCACTGGCAATTACTGATCTGGAGGCCGAAGACAGTCTCAGCTTAGGTTCCCCCAACACCCCTCAAATGCCGCACGCTCTGGAGTGTAAGCAAGCACAGGTCCCCTGGTTGCAAGCACAGGTCCCTCAGACTATGCAAGCTTCCCCCGCACTCCTCAAACACCTTACGTCCTGGCACCTCAGATGGCTGCTGATCTTGTGCACACACTCCTCTTGCACAGCGAGATGATGGTTTATGTCAGGACGGTCCTTGTCCCAACTGTAATCACTTCCACCTGTTTCTGACGCACCCAGTGCAGTCCTTATGATCTCGTGGAGACAGTGAGATCCTTTGTGTTCCTGGGATCTTGTGGACAGGAGGCCAGCTCAACTGCCCTCGGAGGGTACTTCGAGACCCAGGTGACGACAGTTGGCACTAGCTGCAGGCCAGCAATATCCAGGCAAAATCCACAAAGTGATAGTCCCCTTCTTGGAGCATGAAAAGCTCGAAGCCACCGCCAGTCTGCGGATAGTCCAGTTGCAGTCCATCCTGCCCTAAAGTCCCAGTATCGAACCAGCGTAGTATGGTTCCAAATCCAAAAGTGTCTCTACTTTCAGAGCCCGAAGCCCCAGTAGTTATATCCACCATGGCTTTGAAGATACGATCAGTTCAAAAGGCCACCTATGAAATACACAGGCCCTCTCTAAATGTTTTCCTGTCTACCATCCTACCCCGGGAGGTTTAATCACAATCGTTAGTGGGACCCAGACCCTGCCCCTTGGAATGCTGGTGCCAATTTCACTCCTACGTAACAATCCCAGAAAGGCCTCTCCGAGTCAGAGGTCTGTAGTTTCCTGTGAACCCTTAGTTTATGACCCTGTATCAGGAATGCACAGATGTGGCTTTCCCCCTAGCACCCAGTTGTGAATTAAGAGACACACAGAGCCCTGAGAATCGAAATGCCCACTTTCCCAAAGTGACATTTCCAACACTGTAATGCCGAACGCCCTCCCACTACCGGAGAGGAGTTTCCATTATGAACTCATCAATAACAAACACTATACTGGTATTATTCTGCCCGTAGGAAATAATACTCGACAGCCTTTCGCTACACCCCCTCATGCTAATCCAATGCAAGAAGCAGGCCCCATCATATCGAACACACCATCCAGTGCCATTTACAACTCTTGCAGGTAACACATACACACACCTGCCCAACTTATTCCCAACAACACAACCTGTCACCAGGGAGAACTCTGATACAGAAAAAGACATGCAGAACTTTGGCATGCAGCTTTGTTAACGGCAAGTTGAGTAAAAGTAACCTGTGCACACAGGCCCCACCAGGGCAAACCTGTGGCACAATAAATAAGCTGCCTTCGTGGATGGCACAGGTAGTGTGGCACGCCCACAGAGGTGCATTTGAGATACATGCCCCTGGTATAGATCTTACCCCATGACAAGGGACTTACATCTAACTCAAATCAGCCAATCATATATACACCCATCCACAGTATGTGTATGAACGAGCACAGTGCACTGCAGTGCCAAATGTGCTCAAGTCCTTAAATTAGCAAAACAAGGTCAAAACATGAGGTCAGCAGCCAAAAAGGTTAGAGGAGACCATGCCAACGAAGGACAGGTCTAACAATAACTGATACCCTTGATTTATGGGTTTAAAGCCAAGGACTGGATACAGTCTCTAATGACATGGTGCAAGGTGGTCACCCTAGTTGAAGCTACTACAAAGCTCTGTAGGAAGCTCAGCAGCTTGAGGCATCTTAGAGAGGAACAGGACAAATTCAACTAAACTTGTGGTGAAATGTTACCATTCAGTATTCCAATAATATGTCTCCTGTCAAAGTCTGGGATCAGCGGAATGCCTGTCTAAAGAGTTTAGTCTTCATGCATTTTCTCAACAGGAAGTGGGTGGACTCTGAACTCATGCCTGGGGACTCGATTATTTCAGAGTTTGTGAGCCTGAATACCTGTTAATCTGCCTTACAGATTTCTGTAGTTTGAAGATAGATAGATAGATAGATAGATAGATTTTATTGTTTACAGTTATTTAAAACCATCACAATATAAAATACGCCAATAGTAAAACAGTAAAAAAAGTGAGAAGTCATAAAATAACTTATTCAGTTCCATCCAGCTTACTTCTATACATTTAGCACCTCGTAAGTCTTAAGACTACATCTAATAGAAAGAAAGGAAAAATCATACTTATTCAAAAGTGTTACTAGTGGCCGGAGTGACTTGGGAATCATTCAGGGGCAAATGCCGATGGTAGCCCCCTTCAGGCATTTAGGAACAGGGGCCCTGATGTAAGGCAGCGGCTACAATCAGAAAAGTGAGTTTAATAAAGTGCCTGATGCAGAGTCTAATATCCTGTACAATTAAACTCACTCAAATCCAAGCTGGCCAAGAGCTGCCTATGCTTCAGCTATTTTGCCACCCTGCAGGAGATGTTTCTGGTGTTTTCATCGCCCCAAAACGCTAGACAATGAGAAGAATGCAGGTTAACATCGGATTGATTGAACTAAGGTGCCTCTTGCCATCTTATGTGCCATGTTAGATATAGGGAGCAACAGTCCCAGCAGTCCTGGGCCTGGGCAGACCTGAGGGGCTGGTTGGAGCCATATGCAGGACGATTTTGTTTGGCATCACAACAGTGGAGGCTCCTCCGCTAAGGCGGAGGAGCGTCGCGCCACTGCTTTTAAGCAGTGTAAGTAAAGGAAAAATAAAATTATAATAACTCAATGTTATTATCATTTTATTTGTTCCTGCTGCTTTGCGGCTGGGGCGGGGGTGGCTGCTCTGTTCTCAGAGCAGGACAGGGGAGAAGTGGTTTGCCCTCTCGGGCTGGCCTAACAGTCTTGCACACTTTGCATGCTCTCCATGCAGACTGCATTACAGCCTGGGTGGAGAACATGCCCAGGTCCCCCGTCTGAGCGCTGAACCATGGAGCTCAGACCAATTGCTGTGATTGGTCGGGGGAGCCTGGGTGATTCCTGGATGCTTCCTGGTCCAGCCCGAGTCCGACGCGGAGGAGAGATGGAGAGACGCAGCGATAAGTTACAGGGTTTTTTTTTTTACATTCCCCCCTCCGTTATCCCCGATTCGTGCTGGCCACCACTGCATCACAAAGCTAGCCGATTCCTAGATCGTCAGCAAAGATCTTTTATGATGAAGCCAGGAAGTGCAGTGCAGGCAGCAAACAGGAGAAACAAACTGTGTTTGTTTAGCTTTGCTGTCTCAGGCTTATTCCTATTTGGTCAACTGAAGTCTGGCATCAGCGGAATGTCTGTCTAAAGAGTTCAGTCTACATGCATTTTCTCAACAGGAAGCGGGTGGACTCTGATCCCATGCTAGGGAACTAGGTTATTTCAGAGTTTGTGAGCCTGAACACCTATGAATCTGCCTTACTATTTCTGTAGCTTGAAGTTTTTTTTTTTGGATGAGGTGCAGTTCCTCAACTGAAGGTCCTTGGTTGGAATGTAATGTGTGGCTAACATTTAAAGATAGTTGCCTTCTTTGTTCCAGTTGGCCTTGAGGTTGATGCAAATTATTTTAAATATTATCTTAATTTACACTCTGAGCTAATCAAGGGCTCTCATTGCAGGTTTCACAAGGTGTTTTTAACAGAAGTTGAATCAGAGTTTGGTTCCTTGGGTCTGCAACCTATAAACTATTTTGGGAGCTCATTGTATAATTTGCTGCACCGCTTGTTCTGTACATGTTTTGTGTCTGCCTGAAGTCCTTAATACTGCCACCTATGCAGTACATGTTGCAGCGGTGGGTGGTGAAGTCTAAGAGTGGTGGGCCTAAGAGGGCGCACGTTAGGAGTGCACACAATTTTTGCATGTCGGGGGTAATTTACTGTGCACCTTTGTTTTTGGTTGTTAATGGGGTTACATTAGTTCCCAGGCATAACCGAACTACACATGTAGAAGACTAGCAAAGCAGTGGCATCACTAGAGGGGTGCGGGGGGTGCGGACCGCACCGGGTGACACCATCACATGGGGTGACACCTTTCCCAAATGAGACTATTTACTAAATAGTCTCATTTGGGAAAGGTGTCACCCCATGTGATGGTGTCATGGGGTAAGTCGTGAGGGGGTGACACCATGGGTTACCGAGTTACCGCACTGGGTGACACCAACCCTAGTGACGCTGCTGTAGCAAAGTTCTTTCCTTTAACCAGCACATTCCACTGCTTACAATATATACTTTGGGAATTAGAGGGAGATCAGAGCAGGCGCCTACAAAGGCCCTTCAGCAAAGCGCCACATGCAGCCAAGCCCGCAGTTTTTGAAGACTGACTCCGTTTCCAAAAATAAAGTCCAAATTCATGGGAGACAGAGGCTTTTACACATCGCCACGTTCCCACCTCTCTAAGGATAAGGCCCTGCTCTCACCCCACCAGTATGGAAAGAATAGTGTACAGGAAAAAGGAAGGCTCCCGCCTTTTCCAGACCAAGCACCCCCACTCACACGAACTTGCAGCTGAACCAATAATAGAGAACCTTTCTTTTGTTTACCTCACTTGGTGCCGTGGAACCGTCCAGACTGTCACTGGCCAGGGAAGCGCCTAGTGAATGCTGACAAAATTGGTATGTAGACAGTATAGTATTTCTTCATGTTTACTCATGAGTGTTTCACCAGCCAAATATATTTCAAACATCATCAAGCAATCTATCTGTACGTCTTTCACCCAAGCAGTACCTGATCAGCTTCGCTTGAACCGAAGGACGTGCGTCTAACCCTCCACGGAAAAATAAATACAAAAAACACAAGATAAAGCGTTAACACACAGTCCATTTATCTGGGGGAAGCATTTCAAAGGCACTCCAGTTTGCAGTGTAATCATGCTGGTACTAGTTTGAAGCGTCCAGACTTCACATCTCTGATCTCAACACATTACACAAAAAACACAATCTTTCCAAAATGTACATCTTTTCCTAATTTGTTTCATTTCTTTTACCTTGCTATGGCAATAAACCCACAGGAGGCATTCGCGGCGTAAACAATGCAGGCAATTTACAACGTGACGCATCTAGGGAGATGCGTCACATTGTAAAGCCCTGCGTCACATTATACCTGCGTCAGGTATAATGTATGCAGTGTGGGCGTTCCTACAAGTTTTCACTGCGCCACTTCTAGGATGCCACTGTGGCAAAACCTTATGCCTGCTTGAAGCAGGCATAAGGAGGGACGCAGTACAATGACTATAGGCCTCCCCATGCATTGCTTGAGTTGCGTCGTGCTTGCGACATGACTCCACCAATGCGTGACTTTTGGGCCAAAAGATGAATCAGAATTTCTGACGCATCAGTCAATCGTTGCGCCATGTTGCGCCGTATTGTAAATACAGTGCATCCATGGTGACTCAAGGGTATCGCAGGCTGGAGCAGGGACACTGACGCAGTTTCTTGTAAATCTGCCCCAGACTGTTTAGGCACACTTGCATTGCTACTACCCCCCTCTGTTGAAAAAAACAAATGTTCCTTCTCAAACTTTCCAGTTCAGCTTCGACAGACCCTGCCATACTAAATTAGGATAGCATGTCCCAGTAACAAGCTATTCTCTTTAAAAATTTCCACCAAAGGTATTTTGAAAAGCAAACACGACATTGTGCACTGAATTAACAAACAAAAAAAGACTTCTATTGAAAATGCAGATCAAATGTAAGCACTGCAAAGCTTCCCCTTGGTGCTTATTTTACTTAGGGCTTGTTCTAGGTGACGCCGACACGCACCTGCTGTGCCCACCACCTTGTCTATTCCTCAGCTCCTGGCTGCCAATGGCAGTGAAACACAGACACAGGAGCTGGAGCTCAAATGATGCCGTCCACAGGGTCCTGCAGTTAACAGCAGTGCGGGAAGCAGACACCTCGAGTCTGCGCAGTATATCTTCAAAAGTCCTGATTGTAGCATCCTTCCGGGTACTCGCCAATGACTACGCCACACACGAAGCATAGTATAGCACATCTATATTCTTCTGCATGTAACCGCAAAGTCAACATTCTAAACCTGCATTCACTTCACTAACGATTACGTCACAGTTGTGGGGAGTCCATTCGAAGTCACAAATGTTCCATCTTTACAAACTCGCACACGCTACACTGATGACAAACTGCACAAACTTGAATTCTCAGCTTCCCGTCTGCAGCCTCAACCCCACCCTTTCCCAACTTGCCACAGGGCGGGACACACCCCCCCTGTGATGAGTTGGGAAAGGGTGGGGTGACCATCCTCGCCAATCCCTGACTGATGTGAAGCTCCAGTGCTACAGGGCTTCAGTCTAAAATGCCCAGGGATAATTTTACCCCCACGTCTTCAGGGGGTGGACACTGGTCCTTAAGGTGATGTCTTTGCCAAGCTGATGACCTCAGATGGCTCAGGGCTGTCAGCTTGTCAATCTGGCAAATACTGTGGACTCTGGGCCAGCGTCGGCATCACTAACTCGCTGGCAATGTGTAGTCATGAGACTAATCATAGCAACAACAGCCCCAAGAAAGATGTGTGTGCACAATTTTTTTTCAAATTATTAAAAAAACAGATTTAAGGAGTTTGTTTTGACTTTAGTAATGGCCGACCATGAGGGGGTGAAAGAAAAGGGGGAGCAGGCCTGACGCCCTCGCTCAGAAACCGCTGCTGACCTGTTGTATGAATGAGTGAACCTTACACTGTAGTTTCTGGTGCTCTTTCTCTTCCCTAGAGGGTAATCCTACTCTGTTGATGAGAGGAAAAGGGTGAGCTATCATTTCTGATAATAGATACATGATTTACATGTTTTCTGGCAGCTTCTTATTGTTCTGTTGACGCCTGCTCGGATTTTCTTCCTCTGTCGCACTTTATCGGCGTCATGAAATCGTTTTCCCTGTCTGTGACCTTTACAAAATCAGAGAAGGCCGGCTAATGTTCATAATCAGTGTTGCTTCTAAGTCACTTCATGTGCAGGGGCTAGGCCTCATCAGTTCTCATGAGGCTGTCAAATAGGAATTCTCAATTTGTAAGGCTTCAACTGATAAAGTACAAATTGTATCTAGAAATGCTTCCATATGCAATAAAATAGCAATGAGCCTCAAACCTATAGAGTTTTGGTACAGTCCATTTGCCACAAATTCTGTTTTAAACTGAAATTAGTTTTTGATTCCCTTTTGGAGGGAAGCAGCTCTTGATGTGGGGAGGATTGCCTCCAGATATATTTAGCAGAGAAATGAGGCAGTGCGAAATCACAGCAGTGCTTTTATAGTCCTTTATGTGCCCATATCAACGGGATATGTGGGCGTTGAAAGGCCGACCAGAACTGAAATGCTACTATGGTTTTGCTTTTGAGCTTTGATTTCTACACTCTAAACTGCCTACTCATTAAAAAGAAATTATGAGCTTTCTCTTACAATTTTCCATACTGCTAAGACTAAGGCTACTGATGCCACAGTATTTTTTCTTGTGAAATTGTTATTAATAGTTGTTTAGTTCAGAAATTGTGTGCTATTTTTAGTTTTTCATACACCCAAGCCCCTCAAAATAGAGCAACAACAGTGTTGTGTAGCCACACACTACTCCATTTTCGCTGGTGATACTTAACCCTCCACCGTGGAGAGCTTGCCAGTCATAATTCAGGTGACAAGCCTTTTGTAGTGTGTAGGTCTGGTTACGGACAACTTGCATTTTTACGTCCATTTGTCATAATTGTTTTTTAAAAGTGCTATTAAATGTACAGAGTGAGGGTGGGTTGTGGGTCAGCCAATAGCTTGCATGTGTTTTTCTTGATCTGTCATTGCTAGGATGGGTGGTCTTTCAAGGCCATGGCATTTCAAGATTCGTTACATTGTCCCATGTGTGCTCCCAGCAGGTTATAGTAATGGCCTTTCAAGTACTCCTTTTGTTAGACTGAAGATGTGCCAGTGGTGTAGCAGTGTAGCTTGCATTTGAGGGCCAGTCAGTGCTGTTTGATGTATATACTTTGCTAACCCAATGGCATTTAAATTGCTGATTTATTGGGGTTTTTTTAATTTGGAAAGTACATGCTGTTTGAATACCATAACAACACTGTGGTATTCCCTAAATGTTCTTGTGATTGTTGAATTTACAGATTTTTTGATTCACAAAATAAAGATCTACACGCACAAAGGATTTCATAAAGATGACACTGGCTTTTTGTCAAAAGGGACTGCTTTACACTCTGTTGCTGTGTATACATTTTTTAATTCACCATTTACGACTCAAACTTCATCTGACTTTCTTTTAATAACACTGTTGTTTTGATGGGTTCAGCTCAGCTTTTCCAATGCAGTCTGTTCAGCAAAGAAACCCTACCTTTAGCTTCTATTGTGTTAAAAATGTTGTTCAATTACATTTTCTTTTTAGGACCGCATGCCACTACATACACACAATGTCGGCCTATGATTAGTAGAAACGTCCTCTAACAAAATGCCAGACCTTTTGCTGTTGGTAAGGCTTATTTTAAGTGTTAAACTGTTAAGTATGTATATTTTGTCTCTGTGTGCCACTTTCTTCATTCTGTCTGTGGAAGTGTAGTCTCCCATGGTAAGGTTGTTATTAGGTTGACAGGACACCAACTTCAAGACATTGCAGAACAGAAATGAATCCAGCCCTTGAACCACTACAACAGCATTTATCCTCTTCTGCTGAAATCAAATAGTAGGGCTATTGCGACATCCAGGTTACAGTGTGGCCAGGAATGCCTTCACAGACTCTCGGCAGAGGTAGCAACTATGTCACTCTATTCCCGGCCTTCGTCCTGCTGGGCATTTGTAACTGCAAAAAGAACAATTGATGGACAGAATGCAGAACAATGTCATACATTCACCCCAGTACAGAGATCTGGGCCTAAATCCATCGTTTTTTTGCTCACCATGCCATTCCAGTTTGGACCCAGCCATATGCAAATCAGTCTTGACCCTGCGCCCAATGGGAACAGTCCAGCCCGAACTGCCAGGCCAGGTCCTCCCTGGACTGGAAACAAGCATCCTAGGACCGGTTTCGGGCTTTCAGCCCTCATCAGCCAGGATAGCTTGACTCCAGTGGCATGGAGAGCACGGGACCCACGTCTGGGCATACCCGTCCCACTCGGGGTGACAAATGCAAAAGAACAATTGATGGACAGAATGCAGAACAATGTCATACATTCACCCCAGTACAGAGATCTGGACCTAAATCCATCGTTTTGTTGCTCACCATGCCATTCCAGTTTGGACCCAGCCATATGCAAATCAGTCTTGACCCTGCGCCCAATGGGAACCGTCCAGCCCGAACTGCATTTGTAACTGGCAGAGTTCACAACAGGGCTAGTAAAGTTAACTATTTAGCCCTACCCTCCGCCCAGGATAAGCAGCTTCCCCATAATTCACCTCTTATTGGAAAAAATATGAAATATTCCAATGTCCATATTTAAGAACATGAATGAATCATTCCAAGTTGTCTTTAGAACTGGAAATTGTAAGAAAAAATACTTATGCGCTGAAAAATATTTTATCGGCCATCTTCCAAAAAGTTTATGTGCTTCGATCAGGGGTCTCCAGCCTTTTCTGTAATGAGAGCTACTTCTGATCAGTGAAAATCGTTGTGAGCTGCTGAAGGCCATGTAAATCGCATATTTTTACTAGACACCCCCTCAACCAGCTTCATTGACTTTAAACCTTATGTCCATGAAGCCCCATATACTATGGTTTGAACAAAATACTATGGGGTCGATTCCGATCTCGGTCGGAAGGCCTCCGAATCGGATTCGGCTTTACCGGATCCGAGTCGGAGGCTATGTTTCCGACCGAGTCGTACAGAGGTCCGGACGCCCAAGTACGATGCGAATGAACGCGAGATCGCCGACCGAATCTTTTCTGTGTCCGAACCGCTCCGTACGACTCGTTCGCACTCGATTCGTACCGCGCAATGGAGACGTTTTACGACCGAGCCAGTACGATGCACGATCCGGACAGCCAGATCGAGTCGGAGCCTCCGACACGTAAAAGCTCCGGGAAGCGGACTTCGGGGGTCCGTGCCGGACCCCCCTTCACCCGTAGCCTTACGAGTCGGACACAGGGGGGACCCAAGGGTCCCCACTATACATGCATGTACGGTGCGGATGGCACCGACGCATACCCACTACAGGGGGCACCCTTTTGCGCAACGTACCCATTGAGTCAATGGGAGCCCATGTACGCGTCGTACGACCGGCTCCCATTGACTTCAATAAGAGTCCGACCGAACCGAGTCCGGCAGCATGCGGCCGCATCGTACTCGCTCTGTCGGACTGCAGGAGTCCGGCTCGGTCGGAAAACAATCCGGATCCGGATCGGTCGGAGAGCTTTCCGACCCAGATCGAAATCGGCCCCTAAGACTATGTCAGCAGCTGCCCATGGAGGAAAGAGCGGTGGGACGATGGGGCCAGGTTGGTGGGGATTTTGACATTAAATATTTCCTTTTCCGTCGTCTGTCGAAATCCCCCCCAACCCAGCCCCACCGGCCCACCGCTCTTACCTGCATGGGCCGCTGCTGGACTATAGGTAGTATGATAGGGCTGCCATGTGAATCAGTGAGTGTATGGTCTGTGGGGATGTATGAACATGTGTGTGAATGAATGGGATATATATGTATGAGTGACAGAGCCTGTGTCGTATGTACTTGTGGCACAGGACACACCTTTCGCCATTTGCGGCACCGTTACATGTACAACACAAACATACAACCATTTTTTTTTTAAATTAAAAGTGCTTAGAAATGTTCGGCAGAAATGTTCATAATAAGGAACATTTTTCTGCACTTGATGGAACATTTTTCTGCACTTTATACTTCTCCCATTTAAAAAAAATGGCTCTAAATACACCAGCCATCAGAGAGATATGGCAACGTTTGATTCAGAGCTCTCAGATAGTTTTATCTGGCTGGAACCACTAACAAATTTTACATATCTTTCCCACGAGGCATATAAGAAATAATATATCTAAACAACAAATTAATCAAACGTAGAGTGGTTAGAAAGAGGATACAATAAACCAGGAAATCATCAACCCTAATTATTATGGTAAACTTAAATAGTGTAGGTCAAGCAAATTGAATTGGGGCAAGATGCCACGGACCCTATAAAAACAAAACATAAAGGTATTTAGGAAATTAGTGAGTGAGGGCATGACTGACAGACCTAGACAACCACTAGTAACATCACCTTAGATAAAAGACATTGCTAACCTTTTTTTTTTTATTTTTATTTTCTTTATTGTCAAGAATGTAAACATAACATCCAAACAGCGGTACATGTACAGTGCAGTAATTTAGGTATCATAAATATATCACATCATCCAGAGGGACAGAAGAGTCTCTTCCTTTGATGTCATTTGTTTATGGCGTGTATACATCATTATTACCGCGCATAAGTTCTTCTTTCTCCCCTCATATCTCTCCATGTCCTCATTTTGGCTACAGTTATGTGTGGGAATGTATGGTGCTTCGCCTATAGAGACACGTCTAGGTTAATAATGATTAAGGGTCATCGTAGTTCCGAGTGCGGCGCTACGGAAGGGGGGATCCCCACCGCCCACCCCATCGCTGAATCACTGAATTCGCTACAGGGGGATTGGCCAGTAGGTATGCCTTCAGTGGGTCCCATATGTCTTTTAGTCGAGATGTGGGTGGGAGCAGCTCCGTATATGTTAGTGTTTGTTCCTGCCAGAACAGCATATCCCTGGGCCATTCCTTAAATTTAGGAGCCCTTCCCCGTCCCCATCTCCAGGCTATTCTTTGCTTAGCCAAGAGTAGTCCCAGTGCAGCATATTTCCTATAGGCTACGTCTATCTGCTGGGTCTAACCCAGTAGGACCATCAATGGGGATGGCGGCGCCGGCAGACATTCCTAACCTTGATGGCAAAGAGTCAGTAATTCTTATGAACTATTAAGCAGTGACTCCTGCTACGTGAAACATTATGACTTTGAGGGGGTTATAAGCACATTGAAGGCTTTGAGAACGGTTGGACCTGAAGGGCTCGTCTGCTCTCTGTTGTTACACCATCCAAAGCAGTAAGCATCTATCATTAAGTCTGTATGTGCTGAAGCACTTCGGACAAGTAGAAACCCGGATTAATGGGAAGAATGATGTTTGTCTCTACCTTGAAGACAAGTAACAAGGAGGACCCAAACAACTGCAGGATTTTGCTGAGGCATAGCCTAGGAGGTAATGTGATGGCATGGGCACCAAGCCTGCATCCATTTACATACCCCAAGATTCTGCAATGTAGCCACCTATTTGCAGAATCAGTTCTTGCACAAACGATTAGTCAATGCATAATTGACTCATACATTTCACACTTACAAAGAAGAAGGTACTTAGCAAAAAAAATCACTCCTGCTGTATTGTACATCAGTCAATAGAAATGAATGATAATGCGAAATATCTGAATTCATTCTATACACCCACGATTGTGCAATGTAGCCACCCACTCGCAAAATCAGTTTTCACACAAACCATTCAACAATGCATAATTGGCTGGCACTTTCCACGGTTGCAAAGAAGGTGCTGTTTGTACGAAATTCAACATGTTTGACAGAAGCTTGTGATCCAGCGCAGCTAATATAAATTTTTCCTTATGACACTAATCCAGAAAAACACCTACACAACTTTGATCACTTGGTACTCATGTCGGTGGGGCCCATAACACCGCATACATACATTCATTCAATTTTCTGGGTCAAACGCTAAGGAAAAATGAGTTGCTGGACGAGCAGGATACCTTATTAAAATGACAGAATTTTAACCTATACATTATATACATTAACTTCGGATCCTGTCGGTTCTAAACATCAAGGTATTCCGCTATTCGGTCGATGGACCAACTAGTAGAATTAGTTGATGGCGATTAAGTCCAGCTCAATCACAATTAAAACCTTTAACATTTTATTAATCACAATTTTATTTAAAGAACCACAGACTCATTTAGAGTTAGCATATAATGTTATCTAAATTCTTTAAGCAAATAAGTAAAGTTCATATTTAGGCAAATACATTTATTATATCAGTAAGCATTTAAGTAAAAGATTAAGAATAAAGATGGGAAATACTCATTACCCTTGGCCATAGGGCGATGACAAGAATGGTTCATCAGGAAAGAAAGATAAACCGCAGATCACAGGATGGACTCCCAAAACTGACTGACTGTCCCGCTAACCTCCTCGGACGCAATCTCCTCCCGGACAACTCCCGCAACGGTCTCGTTCCTTCCCCAGTCAAAGTTCGTAGTCCAAAATGACAGAGTCTCTCGCAGCATCAGGATAGTAGAAGCGAATAGAAGAACAAGTGCCACACGGACAACGTAAGAGCAGACTCTCTTATACCCTATTCTCTGACTCGCTACACTTAAAGTTGCAATCTTTAGGGGCAGAAATCACGCTAATTGGTCCATTGGAGGGGTGGTGATGGTCACCTCATTGCCCTCCTTGTTCGAACCGGTTTGGGGACAATAACGCACACATTAAGTCTCATGATCAACGATATCCCAAAAGTAGTCCAATTTGTTAATCCATTTTGTAACAAACTCTGATGGTCACATATTAGTTCATCCCCTGTCGCTCGATTTTCTCATCCGTTCCCATGCATATATGCTGAACTCTTGGCACGATCCTCGTTGCAGGTCAGATTGGCCTTGACATCTCTCACTCCGGGCACAGGCCGCATACATGTGACTGGAGCATTTACACTGTTCATGCGCAGGGCCATTTTATTCAGCGCACGCCATCTTGTCCTTTCCAGTGGCCATTTTCGAAGCATGGCCTAGCAGGCCCGAACGAAACTAATATAAGAACAAACACAACAGAAATTAAAACATGGAAAATAAGCCTTTCTGTTTACCACCCGCTATTCTAAAGACCCGTGTTAGGTATTACCTAGCAGAAGCGACATTTAAAGCCATTTTACTTACCATCTGCATTCTTTGCCACAGTGCAATTTTACTACGCAACAAAAATCATGCAATTTACTCTATTTACTACTCATATCACAATATTTATGTTATTTTGCTTCACATTTGTAAATAAATTAGATTTTGCAATGCCAGCAAGTTGCCCACGTGTAATGTTTAATAAAAAGGTGCATTTGTTGATTAGTTCATGCGTTTTCAAACGGTTAGTATCATTAATCATTATGGGGTCATTAATTTTCAAGGGGTACAAAAAATATTTTGTTCCGCCTGCTCCATCAATTCCCCCTTTGGTGATTTTTAACATCACCACTAAAACCTATCCCTACAAAATTTATCAGATAAATGTTTCTTGTCCACTTGCATTTGTTAATTTAGACAATTGTGTTCTTTTCATCTTGTCTTTTAGACCTTTTATACATGTTCTCTTTAAACTCTTCCAATTCGATCTCTCCCATCTCCCGTTCTCTTTCCTAATTTTTCTCATTTTCTCTTTTTGCTTTATTTTGTCTTTTTCTCCTTTTAATACACACATATGCTAATCTCAGCATCAATATTATCACTGCTACTATGGTCACTGGAATTAGTATTTTCTCAATTAGAGAACTACCTATTTCGGTGAACCATTTCCTTATTGAAGAAAAACCCTTACCAAGTTTCTCCCAAGCACCTTCAACCTCCAGTGTGGCAATTTCTTTATGCAAATCAGTAATGTTCTTTATATACTTCTGTATATTCTGACTCTTGTCTGGAATGTAAGTGCAACAATGTTGTACCTTCAGCATTCCACAGACTCCACCCTCTTTCGCCAAAATAATGTCAAGGGCAAGTCGATTTTGCATTACCATAGCTCTAATGCAACCATTTCGGTATTTACCATCAAGTACCCTCCAGCAGTATTCGTTGATAAATGATCTACTACCGTAGACAATTTCCGAATCTTGTATGCATTCAAGGATATACCCACTGCTGGTATAAATGCTCCAAAAATGTCACCTATTATCTCTGAGAAGCTTTCCCTTCTCCTACGGGTTAATGGTTTACCTATCTCGTGAATTCCTTTTGTTCCTCTTTCCACGTGAAAAATCTTTGGAAAGACCAGGCCTAGATAACATGTTCCGTACCAATGGTCCGGCAACCTATAATAGGCTCGATTTCCGCAAATATAATAGATCCCTGGGAATACTGGATCTTTTCCTCCTTTGAATCCCCATCCCCCTAAAATTTTGTATGTATCTCGGCACTCACTAGAACCCACAAAATAGTTATCATACATAGTGTTATCTCTACTAATACACAATTTTCCTTGTTGGGGCCAATCTAAAACCATAGCTGCATTCGTTTCACCTTTGTTATAAATTCCTTCTTCAAACGCCCAAGGTGGGGTTTTTGTCTTTTCTCCTGTTGCCTTTCTTTGAAACTTAACCCTTCTGTCTTCTACCATGTCTAAGAAAACCTTTTCTTCCTTTCTTAATCTACAAGTAAGGTTATGTCTAAATGCATATTCTAATGTTAATTCTTTCGTTTCTAAGAAAAATTCTCCAAAAATCTTTCCAAATTTCATCTTATTTAGTTCAGGGACTACGGGAACTTTAGCAAAAACAGCATCTGTGTCAGTGTAGTAATATTCTAATTTTTCTGTTTTGTAAAATAGGCTAGCTAAAACACTACAGGTTATTCCATACGTCAAAGGAAGGTGATGATACGTCACACCTTCTGTTACAGACGCAGGTAATTGCATACATACATAACAATCTCTAACATCCATTGTCTCTACATATTCATATAAAAGCTTTGTGAAGACATTCTTGGAAAAATCGGTTATTGACTTATCCCTATGAAATTCACTACTATCTATCAGTGTTGCAGTGTTCTTTATGTTAGGTTTCTTGTCACTATTCGTGTCATTCATGATTGCAGATGTATTTTCTACAACTAATCTAAGTGGAATTATAATTGCTAAAATGAACCAAATAAGCATTAGTAAACCTGTACAATAGAAACACATCTTACACCATCTACGGAAAAACTCACATCTAGATCTTCTATTCTCAGTGTCTACCATGTTGAAATATTATCTAAATATATGTACAGAAAATGTGTTTCCACACCTCAAATGACTTTTTGTCGTTTTACCCTTTCTTTAAGTGTTGACTGGAATCAACTGCTTTTGGCGCACCTTTCGGTCTTTCAGAAATTTTCTTTGACTTTATCAGTTTGTGTGTCTAGTCTGGTTTTCTTTTCTCCTGTTCAGGAAGGGCGCAGTTCACTCTCACCCACTTGTTCACAGTCTTTGTCTGGGTTTTCGTAACTGCTATCCACTTCTTTAATGTCAGGTAGTGCTATGTATACCCATTCAGGTGACTTGTATTTCAGGTTAGGTCTTTTCACTCTTTTTGGTCTCTGCAACTGTCTTTCATTCGTTTTTCTTTGTTTTTTCTGACTTATTTCATTTACTTGTTCTGCATTGTCTTTGTTCAAATTTATTAGCTTATTTCTCAGTCTTTTAATTTCGTTTGGCCAATTGTCTCCTTTTCTTGACCTTTTCAGTTCACTTTCATTTTCTCCTCGTTCCGCTCTCCAAGTTCTCTTTCTTGGTCCTATTCTTTGCCTTCTTTCTTCTTCACTTTCTTCAGATTCTGTCTCAGATCTCACTTCACTTCCTTTAACTTTGAACTTTATGATCTCTGTCTCTTTGTCTGAATCTGAATCTCCTTGGGTTTCTTCTGCTTGTAATTCTGAGTCTAATTCTCCTCGTGTTTCTTCCGCAATTTCCTCTATCTCTGTCTGAATCTGAATTTTCTTGAGTTATTTCTATAATTTCTGGAGGAATTTCCCCAAAGCTTGTACTCGGCTGTTCACCATCACTGTCTATTGGTTCAGTTTCTCCTGTTTCAATTTCAGTACTTTGTTTTTTGGATTCTTCTGGTTGTCTTTCACTGGATTCAGGTTGGTCTGCTTCAGATGCCGAACTGGTATCCGATATTTCCAGATGTCGACTTACAGGTCGATCTTCAGGATCTGGAACTCTGATTGTTTCAGTTTCTTCTTCGGATGCCGAACTGGCACCTGATATTTCCAGATGTCGACTTACAGGTCGAGCTTCAGGATCTGGAACTCTGATCGTTTCAATTTCTGCTTCAGATGCTGAGCTGGTATCTGATATTTCCAGATGTCGACTTACAGGTCGAGCTTCAGGATCTGGAACTCTGATAGTATGGCTGGCATGAATCCAACTTTTCACACCTGCACACTTTACTGCAGTTGTTGTCACCAGAATCAATTGACGTGGCTTGTCCCAGCGTGGAACCAAGCAATTTCTTCTTCGGTGAACTTTTATGCGGACCCAGTCTCCTGGACTCAGATCATGAGCTGGTTTTCTCTCAAGAGTGGTCTCATCTGGCCCAACCTGATGAAACACAGAATGCACCACATCAGCCAATCCTTTGCAATAGTCCAGTATGAGATCATCAGTTATAGTCAGCAGTTTGTTGACAGGTACGTATGCTTGTCTCATTGCTTGTCCCATTATTATCTCATGAGGACTCAGCCCTGTTTTTCTGTCAGGTATGCTTCTTATGCTCATCAGCACCAATGGTAAGGCATCGGGCCATTTGAGTCCTGTGGCTTGACACATTTTCCCTAACCTATTCTTTATTGTGCCGTTTACTTGCTCTACCACTCCAGAAGCCTCTGGTCTGTAGGCACAATGCAGCTTTTGTTGAATGTCTAGTGCTTCACATATCAGTTGGATAATTTCATTCTGGAAATGTGTTCCTCTATCTGTTTCTATTGTTACTGGAAAGCCATATCTAGGAATGAATTCTCTCAGTAGGAGCTTAGCTACAGTAACTCCATCATTCCTTCTTGCCGGATAGACCTCAACCCAACGAGAAAACAAACAGACGACCACCAGGACATACCTCAATCTGTTACTCGGGGGCATTTCAATAAAATCTAATTGCATTCTGGTAAAAGGACCTCCTTCACGTCCTATTGGTCCCAAACTCACTACTGTCTTCCTTCCTGGATTTATCTGTTGACATATAAGGCATCTTTGGCAAAGGCTTTCAGCTATAGCCCTAAACTTTGTGTTGTACCAGGTCTGTTTGAAAAGTCTGATCATGGCATCCCTACCTATGTGTGCCTGTCCATGGTACATCCGTGCCATGTTAGAGCTCATGCTATCAGGCATAACTGGTCTTTCATCCCTGTAAACCCAAACTTCATCTTCCTCTCTCCGTCTGCAACCTGATTTTATCCAAACGTCTTTCTCCTCATCACTTGCCTCTTCCTGCAATTGTTTCACCTCTTCCCATGTTTCAACTGGGTTAGTAAACAGCAAGGGACATGAAACATTTTCTTTTTCCCTTCTCCTATTCATTGAAGTCATGTTTCTGGCACAATATTGAGCTAATTCATCAGCAAAATTGTTACCTACTGCAATGTAATCAGTTCCATTTTTGTGAGCAGTGCATTTTACCACCGCAATCTGTTTAGGCAGCTGTATCGCCTCAAGCAACTTCTTCACAAACTCACCATTCCTAATAGGAGACCCTGAGGAAGTCAGGAATCCCCTCTGGGACCAGATCAGTCCAAAATCATGGACCACTCCGAAGCCATACTGGCTATCCGTGATCACAGTAATTCGGAAATTCCTTCCCAGTTTGCACGCTCGAATCAAAGCAATCAGCTCAGCAACTTGGGCTGAACGTATTCCTCTCAAACAGGATGCTTCCATTATGGTTGCCACCGTACATACAGCATATGCAGCACTTAAAACTCCTTCATTTGTCAGTCACAACACGGGGAACGTGGCCTGTAGTATTTCGCGACGGATTTGGGGAACTAGGTCACCGAACGTGTCATGTAAAGCTCCGTGTCGAAAAAAGGAGGCAGGGTCGTTCGTCTGGTATTCGACCAACTGCAAATAAACAACATTTTCTTTTTCCCGTCACTCGTGACAAAAGATAGAGAGAGCACAGTCCCCGGTCTGTGTTCTGCATTCAAGCGAACAGAAGCCGGTCATCCTAAAGGTTTGCTACCTGCAGACATGCCAACCCTCCCGATTCAGGCGGGAGACTACCGATTTCAAGGCTAGTCTCCCGCCTCCCGCCTCCCGATTCCTTCAAGCAAAAACCCGATTACTCGGGGGTTTCAGCTGACAGGGCTTGGTATTGTGTAACGTGGTGTATGCACTGCCAGCAACCTGCTCCTGCAGGCCAGTGCACAACACTTGCATCACCCTCTTTCTGCCTGCCATTGCACTCCATGCTTCTGAAAGATCTCACCTGCACTTGCTGCCTTGCCGCCACCGCCAACGGAGTCATCTGGGGTGCTCTGCCGGTCTCCCTGGTCTAGTGGGAGGAGACCAGGAACTACCATCTCCAGCAGCCCCTACGGCGCGTATGCCGCCAAACACACGAGGAAGCGCCAGGAGGCGCATAAAGAGTCGACGGGACCCCCGCCGCCCGGGAGCCCGAATCATCGTACCTGCACTTGCTGCCTTGCCGCCACCGCCAACGGAGTCATCTGGGGTGCTCTGCTGGTCTCCCTGGTCTAGTGGGAGGAGACCAGGAACTACCATCCCCACCAGCCCCTGCGGCGCGTACGCCGCCAAACACACGAGGAAGCGCCAGGAGGCGCATAAAGAGTCGACGGGACCCCCGCCGCCCGGGAGCCTGAATCATCGTACCTGCACTTGCTGCCTTGCCGCCACCGCCAACAGAGTCATCTGGGGTGCTCTGCCGGTCTCCCTGGTCTAGTGGGAGGAGACCAGGAACTACCATCCCCACCAGCCCCTGCGGCGCGTACGCCGCCAAACACACGAGGAAGTGCCAGGAGGTGCATAAAGAGTCGACGGGACCCCCGCAGCGCGGGACGCGCGCGGGCGGGCCCGTCTGCGCCCGTCAGAAACTGGAAGAGACTGGGCTGGGCCAGCCCCCTTGGCTGTCTTATCGGGCATCACCACTTATGGTCCATGGTCATGGAACAGGCTCTGCAAACATCTGGAGTGTAATGCGGTGAGACTCAACCCTTATCTCTTCTTTTTTGTTCTCACAGTCACTTGGACTACCTCCCTACCATCGTCAAAAACCCCGCAGACTGTCTAATAAGAGGGGGTAACGCTTTCCAGGGTGGACTAACAGAAACTGTTAAATGTTTCGTTTTTAATTATTACTGATTGCCAACGGCCGAGTTTTTAATTGCATACCTGTATTTTAGTTTTACGTGTACTTTAGCCATATAGTTTTTTTTAAAGGATTTGATTTTAAACAAATCTACTATTGCACTGAATGCCCTCAGCGATTAGCTTGTATGCGGACTTTCTTATCATAGATACTCTTATTTGGCAATTCTGCCCATCTTGTGTATAGCCATACTGTACCCTGTACTTTTTGCACTTTTGCACTTTGCACTTTCTTTCTTCCGCTTTTGCACTTGCGCTTTTTGCACTTTGCGTCTTGCATATTTGCATTTGCGCACTTGTGCAGTGCTCTCTGCACCTTATGTCTGAGCACTCGCACACTTTGCATTTTGTGTTTTTCTATCTGTCCTCCCTGTACCCCGTGTCTTGAGATAACCAGTAGTGTCCCACCAAAATCCCCCTTTCACATAAAATAAGCTGCAAATTCGAAGGATAATGGACAAACGTATTTGTGCCGAAAAGAAACATCAGGCACCTCCAAAGCCAAAAACTAAAGCCCAACCTACCTCTATAGATAGGATGATAGAAAAGGCAATAGGAGCGGTGGCAACAGAAATTGAGCGGACAGAGAGACGACTATCATTAACACCTAATCTGGAATTCCCTTTGACAGATTTAGATATCTCGCAAGTTTTAGGAGCCCTGTCCAATGACACTCCCAGGGGCCAAACATCTACAGTTGAAGCAACCAATATCGAACAATGTAGGGGGAATCACCCTATGGCCAGTTACAAAAGGGAGACCTAAAACTCAAGTGAAATCAGTGGTAAGAAGGAAGAAGGCTACGGGAGAGAAGATAGATGACAGAGACACTGGGATGGGAGGAACAATAATCAGTATTGATAAGGTCATTGAATATCCTGTTTGTGTCACCAAGTTAGTGGTGGATCTGCAAATCCAAGTAAGGGCTATAGTCAAGGATGAGCTTAAATTACTTGTAGAAAGGGTTGATAAGTTGGCCACGCTGCTCAAGGAGCAGACAGGTGACAGGGGGGTAGTAAATGGGAACGTTGGGCCTGATATTGATCCTAAAGTCCAGGCCGCTACTAACATCAATAGGGCCACCTCATCCCTTATACAGAACGATCCCCCGGCTATTGCTGTACCAAATCCAGAGAGACAGCAATCCGCAACCCCTAGCAGAGCCAACTTAGAGAGACAGCTCTCCACAACCCCCTGCAGAGCCAACCCAACGTCTCCACACCAACAACCCAACAGGCAATGGCAGTCGAACAAACAACGGGTGGGGCAGAATTCAACAAGCGCACTGAAGCCTTCAAAGAAACCCCCCACTTCCAGTTATAAACCTACCACCTGCTTCAACCCCATATGTTCTCGTTCTTGCAGGTATCCCTGAGCTCGGAGTGGGCCAAAATGAATCCCACCAGGAATTAAAAAATAAATGCATGTTCTGGTTAGTTAACCATATACAATTCCGGTATGATGATGCAGGAGAGATTCTAATAACACGCAGAGTTGGCTGGCTAGGATGGAGACCCAAGGACAAGCAAGGCGATTGTATAGTGATAAACTTCAGAAACCCACGTGTTGCCCAAGAAATATTAAATAGAGACGATGGGAGGCAGATGGGCACTATTAGAGCCCTACCGCTAGGTTACTTTTCTCCTCTAGAGAGAACCCATCAAGTTAGAAGGCAAATTGGGTGGGGCTGGAGACCCGAAAATCAAAACTACAAAATAGCTGCTTTAGATCATTACCGGCCCAGGCAGCCAATCTACAATATTCCCACATCAAATAGATTCAATAGCCTAGAAGGAGTAGATTGACTCGCGACCAAGGGCATAGGACCCGATGTACAGCTGGGCGAGTCTCAGGCGGGAATCGTTAAACTGAAGGAGGATCTAGGGCAATGCTCGATTCTAGGGGAAGGAGAGACCTGTGGGAGCATGAGCGGCTCCTCAGTTGATAAAAAGGAGGGACGCAACATGGCCATGACCAGCAACCAGTTCCCTTTATCAATTAGTGGGACTGTTATGAAAGCTGCTTCTGGGTTTTGCGGGACCTCGTCCCCACCTACCCCTGGACCTGTTGCCAAAATGAATGCCCCAGATCCACCAAGGCTACGAGTCCTATCCTGGAACGTAGCCGGTTTAAACAACAAGATAGATAACCGTGATTGGTTCTACTTCATTGACCAATATGAGATCTGTATGTTCCAGGAGACATGGGCAAGAGGGGATGTCTTAAAATCAGGTTTTGCCATTTATAGCATTTCCACAGTATCAGGTGGAAAAGGGAGGCCCTCGGGTGGATTAAGCACATGGGTGGGAGTCCACTTAGGCTGTATAGCCAAACAGATAGAAACATCGTCAAATGATATTCTGTGTGTCCTCCTCCACTTCCCGCCAAAGATTACTATTGCCCTAATAAACGTGTATTCAAGACCAGTTAGTCGCGGCCGGGAGTCTAAAACACTTGATGAATTAATGTCCTTCCTAGCCACCATTTCAGACAATCATATGGTGATTATAGGAGGGGACTTTAATTGCCAGTATGAGCCATCAGAAGGTATGCCCAAGGATACCCCTTGCGAAGAAGATCAGTATTGGGCCATCCCAGAGACTATTTGCCCATCAGTAAAAGTCTGGTCCCCTCTGGTGATCCAGATGAATTCTCTTGTTCTAAAACATTTGTTAAGGGCATGTAATGGAAGAACAAAGTCTGACACACCTAGTAAATTTACCTTTAATAGAAATGGGCGAGGCTCTTTATTAGATTATATCTTAATTGACTCAAAATCCTGGCACAGGGTACCTGACTTTAAGGTCACGACACGGCACGATAGTGACCATAATGCCCTTGTTTTAGAGTTATACGAGTTAAACCCCAGGAGTGCTACAGGGTTGAATGCGCCAACTGACGCTAGACTGTCTCTCACTAACTGTAGGAAGAGAGTGCGGTGGGCAGACATAAACCAGTCACAAGAAAGGCTCCCTGTATGAAGCCATCATCCCGGTCCTCTTGAATGCAACCAAATCTGTTCCCATTGACGGCATTATAATCGATCTTCAGATGGTTGCCCTGAATCATACCAGGCTAATGTCAACCATGGCCGACTTCTTCTTTCCCAAGAAAACTATCAGGCCAAATAGGAAACCTTCGCATCCCTGGTACAATGGCCAATGCCGAATGGCTAAAACAGCCTTGATTGTAGCAATCAAGGCCAACGATCGCCCCTTAATTAAAATAAACAGAGCGGCATATCAGACTAGTGTCAGGGAGGCGAAAAAAGGGTGGGAAAGAGACAAGTGGGACACTCTTAGAAGCTCCCTGGGTTCCCGTGATATGAGGACCTTTTGGAAGGTGGTCAATACAGGTAGCTCGGAGCCAAATCACCGATAGAGCCAAACTTAGAGGCTGATGTATGGAGGGACCATTTTTAGTCCCTCTATTCGAGGGCAGAGTCAGAGGATGTCACAGTACATAAAGGCCACTCTCCACTGGTTGATTGCCCGATTGCACCCATAACCATCCCCAGGACCCTTGGTGTTACCTCGACAATAACACTTAAAGAGATAACGGGTGCTTTATGTAAAATAGCATCGGGCAAAGCACCAGGACTAGATAAGATCCCTGGGGACTTATTCCGCAGTGAACCTGCCATCTGGGCCCCATACCTTTGGGTTTTATTTAATGCCGTTTTACAAGGTATGAAGATTCCCGCTAGCTGGGCCGGAGCCGAAATAATTCCAATTTATAAAAAGGGCTCCCCGCTGTTACCTATAAACTATAGGCCTATAAGCCTCATAGACATAAGCCAAAAAATCTTTGCACGAGTGTTGCTGTTTCGGTTGCAGAACTTGATGGAGGAGCATAAGATACTTAGGGGCATATTATCTAAAAAGTGCGCTAAACATCGCAAAGCGTGTTTAGCGAGCACTTTTTTATCGCCGGCTATCGTCGGAATAATTTGCCATGCTAACGCTGTATTAGCGACATTTAGCGCTATGGCGATAATTATTCCAGCCATAGCGGTGTTTTCCATGAAACATCGCTGGTTTTACAGCGATGTTTCATGGAAAACGGCGATGACTCTTGCTGATACGACCCTGTGGTCGTATCAGCATAATCCACCCCCATGTTAGATATGGCTAACACCTGCTAATTGCAGGTGTTAAATAAATGGCGATGACCCCGGTTAGCGCGACTTTTCACGTCGCTAACTGGGGCCATGGCCACCTTGCTAATAGGCGATAGGCCTGTTAGTGGGTGTTTCCCAGGTTTGTTCGTCAGGAACGCCCACTTTGCATGTCATTAGCGATAAATATCGCTGACATGCAAAGCGGTAAAACACGGGCGCTAATGCTCGAAAACTGTCTCTAACTGCTGTTAGAGACAGTTTGCTGATAGGGCGATAAGAATATCGCCGCTTTAGCGGCAAAAAGTGCCGCTAAAGCGGCGATAATGCCCTTGCTAATATGCCCCCTAGTCCCCTCCAGGCAGGGTTCAGAGAAAAAATGTCCACACTGGATCAGATCCTCAGGCTACAGGTACTACACTGGAAGATCGTGTGTGTGGAGGGTGGCAGCCTCTACCTAATATTTGCAGACCTGAAATCTGCATTTGATCTGGTCCCAAGAGATAGGCTGTGGGCGGTTCTCTGTGAGATGGGGGTCCCGGCATACCTGTGTCAAATCATGAGGCGGTTACACGAAGGAAACTACGCACAAATTAGATTCGGCAAGGAAGGAAAACTTACGGCCCCCATCCCTGTAGGTAGAGGTGTCCGCCAGGGATGTGTCCTTGCCCCGACTCTTTTTAGTCTGTTTATAAACGGGTTAGTTGACTTTTTACTTACTGAGAAAGATCTAGATGTCCCCAAGCTGGCAACACGCAAAATTCCAGCTATGATGTTTGCCGATGACACCTTATTATTATCAAAATCTCCCATGGGGATACAGAGGGTACTTAACAGATTTGATGCTTTTTGTAAAGAAAGAGGGCTTGAGATTAACCTTCAAAAAATGAAATTTATGGTGTTTAACTCAGCCAAAAGTACCCGATTAAATCCATGCCTAAATGGTAAACCCCTAGAGAGAGTATCTGCTTTTGATTATCTCGGCATAACTATCACAGAAACAATAGATTGGGAGGCTCAAATTAAAAAATCAACCTTGAAATTAGCACAAACAGCAGGGGGCCTAACGAAGGTTTTTCGAAAATCCTGTCACAAACCTGTGAGCCCAGCAATAGAAATATATAAGGTTCAAGCCAGGGGAGCGGCATTGTACGGCGCAGAAATGTGGGGTCATTGTTGTTCTGACAGTCTTACGCAGACAGAAAATACTTTTCTCAGACAACTGTTTGGTCTCCCACGGAGCACCCCACTCGTGCCGCTCCGATTGGACCTGGGGGTAAGGGCCATTGCAGAAGAAGAAGTCAATTTCAGACCCCTTTTATTCTGGCGGCGACTGTGGGCTACTCCAGAACTTGTAGAATATAGGGATGAATTAAGAGAGGTGATGAGCCTACCGGGGGCGGGGAGATTACCCTGGCTCTCTCACATTCAACATACTTTAGTGAATATGGGACAGGGTAATCTTTAGGATAACCCAGAAGAGGCATGTGCCATGGTGTCCAGGAAAGAGCTAAAGGACTGTTATTGGGAGCATACATTGGCTCAAATCCAGAGTAATCCTTCAGTAGGCAGGCTAACTGCAGCTTTTTTAGAAATTAAGGATCGGTATAGCCTAGAGCCGGCACTGAATGACATTAAGCCGGCAGCTGCTAGGAAGCTTTACCTTCAGTTTAGGTATGGGGTGCTGCCCCTCCGCACCCTGGGGTGTCCGGCATGCGACTGTTTCTCAGAATCAGATTACCATGTGTTCTTTTGCTGTCCCGGATACCTTAAAGCGAGAAAACGGTGACTGGTTCAGATTTGTAGAAACCTAGGAACCAGGCGCTGTTCTGAGGCCTTTAGGATATTAAAAAATGATGCTAGTCTCCCCATAGTATATTCGGTAGCAGGCTTTTTATTTTCTATGTGGTGTACTCGCAGAGTATTTTTAAAATCAACTTAAAAAAAAATGATGACTAAAACTCCTACACACCAGTTGCTAATCGAAGGTATTTTAAAGGAATTAATTGCTTAATTTAGAACTATTCTAATGGTGTTATTCATTTGTAATATGAATTTATTGATATACTGGATTGAAGTTTCTGAGAATTGAACGTTTTTACTGGAGAGATAAAGCTTCGATCTGTCAAATTCTGTCAGGTGAACTGTTCGTATATTCTGCACATGCACTTTAAAACTGCCACTACTGCTTTCTATCTCTGATTGTTACAGCGATTCTCATGAATAGCACTCCTATCTATTTAGCTGCTACCACAGATTGAACCGTATTTTATATTCTTTTAGGCCATACCTGGGTATGTTTTACTTAAACTCCAAAACTGTATGTACCTGGTTTTTTACTTGGATTTTAAAGTAAATGAACTGTATGCCATTTTATATGTGCTTTTATGGTCAAACTGGCCGAAATAAAGTTATTAAAACGTAACGTAAAACGAATGCACCACATCAGACAATCCTTTGCAATAGTCCAGCATGAGATCATCAGTTATAGTCAGCAGTTTGTTGACAGGTACGTATGCTTGTCTCATTGCTCGTCCCATTATTATCTCATGAGGACCTGTTTTTCTGTCAGGTATGCTTCTTATGCTCATCAGCACCAATGGTAAGGCATCGGGCCATTTAAGTCCTGTGGCTTGACACATTTTCCCTAACCTATTCTTTATTGTGCCGTTTACTTGCTCTACCACTCCAGAAGCCTCTGGTCTGTAGGCACAATGCAGCTTTTGTTGAATGTCTAGTGCTTCACATATCAGTTGGATAATTTCATTCTGGAAATGTGTTCCTCTATCTGTTTCTATCGTTACTGGAAAGCCATATCTAGGAATTAATTCTCTCAGTAGGAGCTTAGCTACAGTAACTCCATCATTCCTTCTTGTCGGATAGGCCTCCACCCAACGAGAAAACAAACAGACGACCACCAGGACATACCTCAATCTGTTACTCGGGGGCATTTCAATAAAATCTAATTACATTCTGGTAAAAGGACCTCCTTCACGTCCTATTGTTCCCAAACTCACTACTGTCTTCCTTCCTGGATTTATCTGTTGACATATAAGGCATCTTTGGCAAAGGCTTTCAGCTATAGCCCTAAACTTTGGGTTGTACCAGGTCTGTTTGAAAAGTCTGATCATGGCATCCCTACCTATGTGTGCCTGTCCATGGTACATCCGTGCCATGTTAGAGCTCATGCTATCAGGCATAACTGGTCTTTTTTCCCTGTAAACCCAAACTTCATCTTCCTCTCTCCGTCTGCAACCTGATTTTATCCAAACGTCTTTCTCCTCATCACTTGCCTCTTCCTGCAATTGTTTCACCTCTTCCCATGTTTCAACTGGGTCAGTAAACAGCAAGGGACATGAAACATTTTCTTTTTCCCTTCTCCGATTCATTGAAGTCATGTTTCTGGCACAATATTGAGCTAATTCATCAGCAAAATTGTTACCTACTGCAATGTAATCAGTTCCATTTTTGTGAGCAGGTCATTTTACCACCGCAATCTGTTTAGGCAGCTGTATCGCCTCAAGCAACCTCTTCACAAACTCACCATTCCTAATAGGAGACCCTGAGGAAGTCAGGAATCCCCTCTGGGACCAGATCTGTCCAAAATCATGGACCACTCCGAAGCCATACTGGCTATCCGTGATCACAGTAATTCGGAAATTCCTTCCCAGTTTGCACGCTCAAATGAAAGCAATCAGCTCAGCAACTTGGGCTGAACGTATTCCTCTCAAACAGGATGCTTCCATTATGGTTGCCACCGTACATACAGCATACGCAGCACTTAAAACTCCTTCATTTGTCCTCAGGCATGACCCGTCCACAAACATCACATAATCTGCCTCTTTTAGAGGTTCATCTCTAATATCAGGGCGGGGCTTTGTGGAAAATTCAAGCACATCCAAACAGTTATGATCAACGTCATCTTTGACTTCTGCATTTACTGCATCTGGCAGTAAGGTGGAAGGATTCACACTCGTGCATCTTACAATGGTTACATTGTCTGCACCCAAGATCACCTTTTCATACCTAGTCAGCCGACTATGTGTCATGAATTGTGTTTTTGTTCTGGTAAGGAGGATTTCAACTGAATGTGGGACATATACTCTCAAAGGATATCCCATCACAATGCCTTCACTCTGTTCCAGACTCACACAAGTAGCAGCTTCTGCTTTCAGACATCCAGGCAACGCTTTTGCTACCGCATCTAAAACAGCTGAAAAATAAGCTATTGGTCGTCTCATCCTTCCATGCCTCTGCACTAATACTGAAAGTGCACATCCGTCTCTCTCACTACAATACAGCTCAAATTCTTTCTCATAATCAGGCATTCCCAATGCTGGTGCCTCACACAAACTTGTTCTCAGTTCCTTGAAAGCCTTCATTTCCTCCTCATCCAAAGCAATCGGATCTTTGACATCCCTCTTTGTCAATCGCTGTAAAGGTTTTGCAATCAATGAAAATCCACTTATCCACTGTCGGCAATAACCAACCATTCCAAAGAACATTCTCACCTCTCTTTGTGTCATTGGGGCTCTCATTCCTTTAATAATCCTTATTCTTTCTGTTGTCACTTTTCTTATCCCTTTCTCAATCTTATGACCTAAGTACTGTACTTCCTGTTGACAGAATTGCAGTTTTGATGGGGACACCTTGTGTCCTCCTTCTGCCAAGTGATTCAGTAAAGCAATTGTGTCCGTAACACATGCTTCTTTGGTCTTTGATGCCACCAATAGGTCATCGATATATTGGACCATCACAGATTTTTCAGGCATTTTCAAATCTTCTAAGGATTTCTTCAGAATCTGATTAAATATTGAAGGACTTTCAGTATACCCTTGAGGAATTCGGCACCATGCCAAAATATGCTCTCCAAACCGAAATGCAAATAATGGTTGGCTGTCAGGGTGCAATGGAATAGAGAAAAATGCATGGCACAAATCAATAACTGTGTACCATTCTGCATCATGAGGGATTTGATACAGTATCACAGCAGGGTTTGGCACAATTGGGCAGCAAGGAATAACAATTTTGTTTACTTTTCTCAAATCTTGTACTATTCTATATGTTCCATTTGGCTTTTTCATTCCCATTATAGGTGAATTACATGGACTGCTCATTGTTTCTCTCAGAATTCCTTGTTCAATCATCTTATTAATTACAGGTGTTATTCCTTCAATAATTTCTGGTGCCAGTTTGTACTGCGGGGTGTTTGGGTAATTCGTTCCTTCTTTTACACAAATTTTTACAGGATCGACTTCTCTCATTAGTCCAATATCTTCACCTGTGAAATCCCATACATCAGACCTGACTGTTCCTTTCAATTCAGTAGGGATTTTCTCTGCATCGAACACAGGAAACTTATCATACATTCCTGGTTCTAGTTCTGCCATTGTCATTTTATACAGAACATCATCATCTGGTGTCTGGAAAGCAATACCATCTGGAGTACAGTAGATGGTACAATTCATTTTGCAAAGCAGATCGCGTCCTAATAAATTTACAGTACTACAATCACACACCACAAATCGATGCATCTCTTTGAATGGACCAATTTCCACCTCTACTGGTTTTGTAAGAGGGGTTTTAATTTGCCTGTTTGAAACTCCTACAACTTGGATGTATTCTCCTGAGAGAGGAAGGTTTGGAATCTCCACTGATCTAACAGTAGAACGGGTAGCACCAGTATCCACAAGGAATGTAACATTTACACCACTCACTTTTCCATCCACAAATGGACCTGACTGATCTACCTCTAGAGTTGCACCAAGCACGCACTCCTCTTCCTCTCCTAGGCACCATCATAAGCTTTCATCCGATTCATCTCCATCTTGCCGTAACCAATATTGTGAAACAGCAGCTGCGCGTGGCAATTTTGTTACCTGCTCTCCTCCGTAGAATCCTGCCTCTGTACTGTATCTTTGAGGATTTACACTCTTTGGAAGAGGTGGT
The DNA here is from genome assembly GCA_963921515.1 of Calotriton arnoldi. Classification (NCBI taxonomy): domain Eukaryota; kingdom Metazoa; phylum Chordata; class Amphibia; order Caudata; family Salamandridae; genus Calotriton; species Calotriton arnoldi. The sequence continues at coordinate 92,271 of CAWUFW010019749.1, read as the reverse complement.
TGCGGCACCTGACACTGTTGAGTAACTACCTGCGGCTGTTGCAGCTGTTGGTAACTCACCTCATTCTGCACCTGTGGATTTAATGGTTGATTCTCGGTATTAACTCTCGGAGGTAATTTACACTCGTTTCTCCAGTGCCCTAAGTTTCCGCAATTATGACATGGGCATTTCTTTTTAGCTTCTTCTATACTCATCTGACCTTTTCCCTTACCAATATTCGGTTTGGACTTGGTCTGTCCTGCGTCACTAGACTGATTATTCATCTGAGCTTCTTGCTTTTCTGCAACCTTTACTTGTGCCCACATTGCCTTTTCCTTGAGTTCACGCTGTCTGCACTCAATATCGTCACTGCAATATTTTGCATACCGTAGTACCTCATCTACTGTGCTAGTCTGCCAACATAACATATGCTGCTTAATCATTTCACTTATCTCAGGTCTCAAACCATACACAAATCGATACACAAAATGACTCATGTCTTTTTCACTCAAATTCTCGTATCCACTATACTGTTTAAAAGCCAAAAGCAACCTCTTATAGTAAGCATGTACAGATTCTTTATTCTCCTGAGTTGTTCTATCAATCTTTACCCAGTCCGTTTCTTTTGATGGAATCTTATTTTTCAGGAATGTAATTGCCTGTTCATATTTTCTCATTACTTCTGAACTTGGGGCTCCTGTTTTTGCATCTCTAGGATATTCTTCCTTCGGGAAAGTCAATTGTAATTTTACACTCTGTCCATAAATCTGCAGGAACAACAATCTCAGACAATCCATCCAGATCTTCCCATAATACTTTTGAAACCTTTACAAACCTTTCTACCTGTCTATATCACTCTACAGGCTTTTCTCTCAATCTTGGAAAATCATTTGTAAATGACAATATATCTGGTCTAGACCATGGGATGTGTACATAACCTCCTCCTGGAATTTCTCTCATTGGACATTCTACTACCGTTGGTTCTTTTTCTTTTACTGGAAAAGTCAATGATGCTTTATCAGTTGTTCCCTCTTTTCTCCTTATCCACCTACTTCTCCATTTGTCTACATCTCCCCATTTTCTCAGTAAAACAGTTAGTTCTTTTATCTGTGTTAGTCGTCCTGAAGTGTTCAGATTTTCTATGTCCTTTTCACTAAAATCTACCCTGTACGGTTTCTGCAATCCTCTAATTTTTCCAAAATCTACTCCTAGTTTGTTCGCTGTCTCTTCCAATTTTTCATGCAAATTCCTAGCTCTGCAAGTATTGCTTTTACACATAAACATTAATTCATCATCTTGATAGGACTTCAATCGATCTGTACCAATAGTCCCTAGAATCAATTCCTCCATATCTATCTTTAATCTGACCACATCCAAAGGTTGTGGTTCAGCATCCTTTTTCTGCAAACTCCTCACCCAATCATTTAATTCTTCTGCAGTCGGACCCACAGGGGTTTTTGTTAATTCTACCCTGTTTACACTTCTCTCCGGGGTTTCAGTTGCTGACTCAGCTCCTATAGGAATCTTATTTATCGGACTCTCATTAATTGTCAAATTTAAAGGTGGACTTGACCTAAATGGACCAACAGAATCTCTTGTCTCTCTATTTTCTGGAATTGTCCCTTCTCTTACTTTTTGCATACTAGAATTTAATGGAATTATTAAGGAATGTTCGTCTATCTTTTGATTTTCAAATACTGGGATTACTGGCCCTATAGTTACTGGCACAGTCACAGCTTCCATATTTTTCGTCAGTTCTCTTATCTTTTCAGTCAACTCTCTTGTGGTTCTCGCTAGTTCGGCCGTATTTCCATTATCATGTTTCACAGTCTGTGGTGTTTCTGGTCTATTAAATGGACTATTTATTTCAGAAATTTGTTCAGGGCTTTGATTTATCACAGTTCTCATTGGCGGTGCATTTGGTGTCACCACCACAGAATCCTGCTGATATGGAGGGGGTCTTTTATTTAAAATGTCCTCCAGCAACTCATCCTCTGTGTCGCTAACTCCATACCCATATTTCTCCGGTACTGCATGCTTCTTTTTCTCCGTACACTTTTTCCCTGTAAATTGTTCAACTGTTCTGGTAGGAAACATACCATCCATCATATTAGCATACCGCCATCGTCTCATCCTGTCTTCATGACTCACACCCCATACTCTTCCATTAATAAAATTATAATTCTTTGCACCTCTGTATTTTTCCCTTTCATACATCTCATCTTCCCATTCACCTAAGGCTTCAAACTGTGTCGGTCTAGGTCTCGGTTCAAGTCTCATCATTTTTTCTCTCAAGTTTCGAAGTACAGCTGTGCTAAACGAACCATTTTCCGGAAACGCCAATACTCCATCGTCTTTGGTATATTTCGCCCAATTTTCCAACCAAATACAAGTATGATAGCCATATTTCACCATCATATAAGATGCTGGTGTTTTCGGCGGAGGAAGTACTTCTCCTTCCCTAGTCACAACCTTTTTGTATTTCTTAAAAAGATTTTTAAGCTTCGCTAACCATGAGGGTTTCTCTCTTTCACGTTCATTGTAATTAGCCATATTTCACTGTTGTTTTGCCGAAGCTAATTCACGCAATTCTTCACCAATCGGTTCTTTCTACCGCTCGGCTATTCTGACCAATCCCAGCGCGTCTCACACCAACGCACCAATCAGAAAGTTCTACGTCACTCTCACACTAACCTATTCCAGCGCGTCTCACACTAACGCACCAATCAGGAAGCTCTTCGTTCTTCCACAACTGGCCAATACCAGCGCGGTTCTTGTTGACGTCAGCTCTACTCCTGTTTCTACTGACCCCTCCTTTACAAAAATTATCGGCACTTTTCTTAACTTTTTTTTTTCTTCAACTAAATCGATTAGTTACAACGTAAAACACATTACCATTATCTGTTTCTCTAAACAAAAGAGATAGTTTATTCCCACTCACAAGAATACTGTTTCGTTCGATAAGTGTAGCACTTCTCTCTACCTTACCCTTCTCTCAAGCAAGAGGTAAACCCATTTCTCTGGGGATAAAACACATGTGGAGACTACACTGCTCCTGAGAATTAAGGTCAAAGTTTCACAAGAAAACCTGTTGCTATTTCACTCAAATGCAATTCATACGTGAAATTTCCCTAACATAACACAGTCCTGTGTTATCACCAAATTTGAAATCAGACAATGCACAATTCCATGTGACTTCTTTTGCCACACGTGTCCATTTCCTACTTCCCGGAAGCTTCAAAATTCTGACTTACACATAACGTAATACAAACTCAACATAGAGTGTTAGACATGAAAAAATCGATAATCAATAATCACCAAACTAATCTATAGTAACCATAACTCTGCTACCAAGAAATCTGATCCAGCGCGGCTAATATAAATTTTTCCTTATGACACTAATCCAGAAAAACACCTACACAACTTTGATCACTTGGTACTCATGTCGGTGGGGCCCATAACACCGCATACATACATTCATTCAATTTTCTGGATCAAACGCTAAGGAAAAATGAGTTGCTGGCCAAGCGGGATACCTTATTAAAATGACAGAATTATAACCTATACATTATATACATTAACTTCGGATCCTGTCGGTTCTAAACATCAAGGTATTCCGCTATTCGGTCGATGGACCAACTAGTAGAATTAATTGATGGCGATTAAGTCCAGCTCAATCACAATTAAAACCTTTAACATTTTATGAATCACAATTTTATTTAAAGAACCACAGACTCATTTAGAGTTAGCAGATAATTTTATCTAAATTCTTTAAGCAAATAAGTAAAGTTCATATTTAGGCAAATACATGTATTATATCAGTAAGCATTTAAGTAAAAGATTAAGAATAAAGATGGGAAATACTCATTACCCTTGGCCATAGGGCGATGACAAGAATGGTTCATCAGGAAAGAAAGATAAACCGCAGATCACAGGATGGACTCCCAAAACTGACTGACTGTCCCGCTAACCTCCTCGGACGCAATCTCCTCCCGGACAACTCCCGCAACGGTCTCGTTCCTTCCCCAGTCAAAGTTCGTAGTCCAAAATGACAGAGTCTCTTGCAGCATCAGGATAGTAGAAGCGAATAGAAGAACAAGTGCCACACGGACAATGTAAGAGCAGACTCTCTTATACCCTATTCTCTGACTCGCTGCACTTAAAGTTGCAATCTTTAGGGGCAGAAATCACGCTAATTGGCCCATTGGAGGGGTGGTGATGATCACCTCATTGCCCTCCTTGTTCGAACCGGTTTGGGGACAATAACGCACACATTAAGTCTCATGATCAACGATATCCCAAAAGTAGTCCAATTTGTTAATCCATTTTGTAACAAACTCTGATGGTCACATATTAGTTCATCCCCTGTCGCTCGATTCTCTCATCCGTTCCCATGCATATATGCTGAACTCTTGGCACGATCCTCGTTGTAGGTCAGATTGGCCTTGACATCTCTCACTCCGGGCACAGGCCACATACACGTGACTGGAGCATTCACACTGTTCATGCGCGGGGGCCATTTTATTCAGCGCACGCCTTCTCGTCCTTTCCAGCGGCCATTTTCGAAGCATGGCCTAGCAGGCCCGAACGAAACTAATATAAGAACAAACACAACAGAAATTAAAACATGGAAAATAAGCCTTTCTGTTTACCACCCGCCTTTCTAAAGACCCGTGTTAGGTATTACCTAGCAGAAGCGACATTTAAAGCCATTTTACTTACCATCTGCATTCTTTGCCACAGTGCAATTTTACTACGCAACAAAAATCATGCAATTTACTCTATTTACTACTCAAATCACAATATTTATGTTATTTTGCTTCACATTTGGAAATTAAATTAGATTTTGCAATGCCAGCAAGTTGCCCACGTGTAATGTTTAATAAAAAGGTGCATTTGTTGATTAGTTCATGCGTTTTCAAACGGTTAGTATCATTAATCGTTATGGGGTCATTAATTTTCAAGGGGTACAAAAAATATTTTGTTTCCCCTGCTCCATCACTTGCTATGGACCAAGCTTTTGAAGTTTAGACCAGCCATCTGCACCAATAGCATTTGATGACTTACGGCTTGATTACAGGTATAGGTGCTGTGTAAAACTAGAAGCACTTTGGGATAGAGTTTATGGGACTAGTGATTTGCCCTGTGCTATGTATTTAATGTCATTTCCAATATTACTGTTTCTTTTACCTCCATTCTTACCAGAAGAAACAGATTACCCTTCAGGGATCGGTGCTACAATATTTTATAGCGTTGATTCCTAAAGAGCTCTTTAACTCCTCAAAAGGGTTTTAGTCAACTGCTGCTTGTATGAAATCATCAGGGGGAATCAATTCATTGGAATCATAAGGATATTAAGGTTCACAAGGCACCTCCTACCCTGGTGCAACAACACCAGCTCCTCCAAAACCGCAATTAGAGGCTAAAACAATCAGTCTGGGTGGCCGAAAACAAACCAGCAAAGAGATATTAGCAGTGATTTTTTTGGTTTTAATAGTCATTTTCTTTCTGCTCCTCGTGCAATGTGTAGTCTGTATTTCTGTGTTTTGCATTTCATCTGCTGCAACACAATTGCATAATGTCCTTGGCTTCAAATCTCATATTCTCAACTCGGTTATGTGTTATGTTATGTTAAAGGCACTTGTTAAGCGCACATACACCAAACGGTTTCATGGCGCTGGAGTCAGAGGGGAGGCTACAACAACGAAAGAATTAACTTAGTCATACGCCTGGGAGAACAGCCAGGTCTTAAGCTGTTTCCTAAACTGTGCATAAGAAGTCACAGACCTCAGCTCCACAGGAAGCGAGTTCCAAAATTGCGGGGCCAAGATCGCAAATCTTAGTCCCCCGTACTTCTTGCGCTTAAATCATGGAATAGACAGCAGATTCAAATGGGAAGAACGCAGGTCTCGAGAAGGAATATAGCGCTGGATCCTAGAAGAGATGAATGCTGGACTATTACCAGAGAGGGCTTTGAAGATGGTACATCCCAGCTTGAAGGCACAGCGTTTAGCCACAGGAAGCCAATGTAGACTCTTCATCAGCGGTCTGGCGTGGTGCCATTTGGGCTGACGAAAAATCAGCCTAGCCGCTTGGTTCTGCACCAGCTGTAAGCGATTTAATTGATATGCTGGGATACCAACATACAGTGAATTGGCGTAATCAACACGGGAGATTACTAGAGCTAGGATGACCAAGGTAAGGGCTTCAGTGGTCAAGAATCTACTGATCTTTCGAATTCTTCGCAATTGAAGGAAACAAGCAGAGACCACTGAGCCAATCTTTGGCTTTCATAGACAGATCATTACTGATCACAATACCCAAACTCTTGGTAGAGCCTGCTGGGAGTGGGGGATTTCCCAGCAATGGAGGCCAAAAGTTGGAGTTCCAAGGGTTGGCTAGCCTACCCGTAAGGATTAGCTCGGTTTTATCAGGGTTCAATTTTAGTTGATTGCTATTCATCCATTCGCTGATGAAATTCAGAGTGGATTGAAAGTTAGACACAGAAACTGCAGATGAATTGATATCTCGGTGTGCTAATTTGTATTCGTAGTCATACATTTCCTCACATTTTGCTTCAATATAACTCTTTACTGTCACCAGTTAATACAATACCGTAAATAGCTGCTTTGAGACAGATGTGTGACAATGTATTACCACATGAATCGGCCTTCGTTCATGTTGCACATAATGCATTGTGACTTGAGAATATAGCTTATCAAGCCTTCATGCAATTTTGTTTAGCGGATGAACCGCAAAAACGCACCTACAGGTTCCAGAATGCACTGGAAGACCAAAGAGTGAGGCTGGCTTTTAAAGCCATGCAGCACACCTAAAGTTCATTGATACTGGTTTTTGGAGCACATCAAAGATGTCATGCGTTAGATCAGCCCTCTTCGTCCATTGTAGTGTTATTAGCATAGGATCAATTTATAGAAAGTTCCCACTCTTAGGAGTCCAGTATACCATAGAACAACTGTTGCCTCTACTACCCAAATTCACCATAAAACACTTGTTACGGTTTCAGAGTGACCCTGTATCAGATCAATATAACACAGCTGCCCTCTGTTCACCCCCAGCGCATCCCGTGATGGAGTCACCAGATATGCAACAGGCCTCAAACAAACCTGGAAGATTGCAGCAGTAAATCAGATATGTCCCCAGGATGTAATACCTAAAAAACATGAGTCAGATGCACACACTCAGAAACACAAATAAATGCACAGCAGAGGGCCTGAATTCGGCCCAAGGACACGATGACAGAGCAGCCCGTCGGATGCATTCATCAGATAAAGCCCAAACAATGACTAGTAGTAAGCGTCACCCTATATAACACACATGACAAACCCGGCCACCTGTACCACCTCAGAATGTGACCTACAGTTGGTATTTATGGCCCCTTCTATCAGAGTGGGATCAAGAATGTAAACACGCAATTTATGACTCACTGTACCAGTATTTCCTTCCCAAAGGGGGACAAGCTTCACTTTATTGCATCCACTGTACACTATAAAGCATGCCATGAACCTAATACAAATTGAATTCCAGCATACAACTGTAAGAGATGTGGCTGCTATTCCCAGCAGTTATTGTTTAATTAAACTTAAACTGTTCCTGACTGCCAGGGCTCGCTGTTCTGCTTTTTGATAATCAAAACCTGCTTCAGCAGTGTCACTCTTCTACCCTTGTAGCATACCGCATGGGACAGTGGACCATCTCACTTCAGACATTGGTTCCCTTCGGTGTGAGTAAGTAAGTACCAAACCTACCAAAGCTCACAGATAACAGTCCCTTCATTGCCAAGGATTAGTGGGCCACTGCCGTCTATAAAATAATATTACTTTATTTGTACTTTTTAAAAAAAAATTGTGGATAATTCTCAGACAATGCAATCAGACCCTTACTGCTGCTTGCAGTGTGCCTCATCTCACGCAGGCATGGGCTTTGAATGGAATTTGAATGGAATTAAAACCTTTTCAAGGTGACTGCCTATTTGTGTGCGTGCATGCACACATACAGATGGACATTCAAAGATGGCACATATGTATGCACAGGCAAGCGCGCGCAGGTCGCAATCTTTGAATGATTCTTACAAACGTATAAAACATTAAAAAATGGCTGACCCTTTATGAGTCTGCATGCATGTGTCCACATGTAGAGGCCTATCTCTCAACAATTTTTACAAAAAAATTACAAAAACATTTCAAGATGGTTTTTGTCATAACTTTTTATAAACACCATTACAAAAAACAACAAATTGCAGAGCCAAAATGTCTCATGCAACACTAGACCTATTGACGTTGCCAATACTTTTTTTTATTGGATTCAGTGGGGGGGTACGATGATTGAGAATGTTAATTAGCTGTTACACTTACATGGGAAGGAAGAAATGTGAATATTTGTTATTATTTTGAGACTAGGGACAGAATATGTGAATTGGGAATACTATTTTGGCATGGTCACCATTGGTTGTTTTCATTGGAGTTAGGGAGTGGGTGGGATACTCTTGAATGTTCATTCAGTATGGTGGGTTTAGGGCAGATGTAAAACAGTGGCCCTGACACCTTCCCTCGTCCATCTTTATTGAGCCTCAGAATGGTGTACAGGTTGTTGGAAGGGCCCATGCATATTGCCGCTTTTCGAGTCTGATTTGCTCTTGCTGGGCAGCAGTGCCTCATAGTTGGGTCACATGTCGGGAGCAGAGACCATTAACGGAGGGGAAGACTAAGGACTTTAATGCTTTTTTTCTTAACATTTTTTCCAAACCATTTTACTTTAGGACACCACAAATGAAACTGCTTCTTGGTGCTTAATATTTAATATTCCTACCTGATGGTTGCTGTTTTACATATCTTAGAAGGATGAATGTCGGGGCCTGCACTGCATGTATACTTAGATTGCACCTATTCCGCTGCTGTATTGATGAATTATTACCCATACAGCCCCACTCCTCCACGAGCAATTCAATAAAAGCGATAAGATGCAGTCCCTGTAATGAAAGGGTAATGCATAATTTCCGACAGTGGCATTTCTTTAGTCAGAGCAGGATGAGACAACTCTTATTGATATTCTGAGTCTCTATAAGGCTGATTAGTACTCTAACACACTGCAGCTTTCGGTCAGCAGCAGTTTTTGAGTTGCTGCTGCTGTCAATTTTCTGTGCTGTCATTCAGTGCTGCCATATGCCCCCGCCAAAACCACATTGTTGGCCACTCTTTCCCTCTCGCTGTCAATATTATTGCAGCAGATATTTGCTGAAGGCTAGTTGGCAAACCTCTGTGTACACAGTGCTGGCTGTTCTGGCAGCTTTTTGTTTCTTTGATATGTGTCCACTTTATGATGGCATTCTTTGTGCCTTCCTGACTGTGTCTACAGAAATCAGCATGCTCTCTGCAGAAAGAGAGCATGCTGCTGCTAAGGGATCTCAAACCTGCACAGCTTGAAATATTAATCACTCATATGTATATGTGTGTGTGGATTGGTGGGAATGCCAGCAGAGTTTCCAGACAAGTTTAATAGGAGGACCTGGGTTATGTGAGGTTGTGGATATGATTGCTTTTGCTTGCATTGAATGTCTTTTTTCATACAACATATTGTGGCCATCCCTAACTGTTGATCATCTACACTGACAGCTAATCTGACATTATTTTTAGTCCTTCTGTGTAGGGGCTGGCCTTGTAACAACGGTGTAATTTAAAGCACATGCCTCATAGAATGAATTTGTGACCTGAAAGGTAGATTTTCTCTATGTTATTGTAAAATCTGCTGACCCATCGAACACGTTTGCTGCCTATATCCCAAAGCTGCGATCTATGAAACTCTTCTTTTTCCCTTCTTGCCCTCGCCAAGTAGATTCACATTAATTTGACTCAATTAGAATCTAGTTGTAAGAACCAGCTTGTAAAACTAAATGAAATAGAAAGCAGAAGTGCAGGGACAGGCTAAATGCTTGTAGTCTATGTGAAATTTCTAGCCAGATTATTTGTAGGAGTTAAGAAACCAACTTTGTATATTTTGAAAAAATTTCATTTGGGTAGGCAAACGATTTTGGCTGCCAATAAGACATACTACTTTTAGGCTTTTTTTTTTTTTAAGGAAAATTGGACTAAAAACTGCAGCTTATCCAAATATTTTTTAAGTTTTCTAGTAGAAGAACTCCCATAACTATCACTGAGGACAGACATGCATGCTTGGCTCACTATAATTTTACTGCATTATTTCCTGAGTGGCTCTTCAGGTACTGCCTGTAAAGCATGACTTTTTAGGCAATTGAGTTGATCTTTGTATAGAATGTATTGTGTACAATGTGGGCCCTTTCTTGTACCTCCGGAAAAGCACTGAATCCACCGAAAGCCATTTTGCATGTTAGGTTGCTTACTCTGCAATTAAAGGTTCTAATTTTCGCCAGCCCCCATCCCCCCCCCACACACTTTCAAAGGCCACCAGCTACCACTGTTAATAAGTAGATTGAGAATGGAGAGGCTCTTTCTGTTACTCCTCCTCCACCTGCAGTGGGCACATTACTGGCAATGCTGCTCTCCAAGTCCCTACTCTATAGCATGTGGTTAGCATCAGCTGAATATCCCCTAAAGCAACAACGTGTGCGCCTACAAAATACATAGTATGTGTGTAAACTGCATTCAATCCATGGGATGCTGATTTTGTCAATCAAATTTGTACCCATTTTCAGGTACTATTTCTGAAAAGGTCCAAATCTACACGGGTGGTGTTTTCCGTTTGTTATATTGAGATTGCTTTATATATGGAACAATACTCATTCTGTTCCCACATTCTTTATTCTTTGGCATGATTGTTCAGAAAGTGGCAATTCTACACCTGGGAGGATGGGGAGCCATGTTGATAGGGGCGATACTGACATTTTGTTATGTATTGTAGGATAGTGGGGCTGTGGAGGAGGAAACAATCAATCAGGTTCACAAGGATTACCATTGTGCCAGGATCAGCATTTTATTAGGAACTACCACCATAGTCCCAGGGCCAGCATGTTGGCAGGGATAACCATCACTTTGCCTGGTCCAAAACTTTGCCAGGAATTGTCTCCATTGTGCCAGTGCCAGCATGTTGTCATGGATAACCATCATTGTACCAGAGTCAGCATTTTATCAGGAATTAGGACCAGTGGCGGCTGGCACGGATCAGGGGTGGCGGGCGCAGAGGGGTGAGGGAGGGGGTGTAAAAAACATACCTCCTCACTGCTTCCTCGCCACGCCTCTCCTCCATAGTTCCTCTCTCCGGCCAGAACAGGAAGCACACCCAGGCTCCCCTGAGCCAATCACAATGCTGCAATGCTGCGTTGTGATTGGTCTGAGTGCTGTGGTTCGGTGCTCACACAGGCAGTGGGAGCCTGGGCATGTTCTCCACCCAGACTGCAATGCAGCCTTGGTGGAGAACAAGCAAAGTGCGCATGAATATTAGGCTGGCCTGAGACGGCCGGCCAAACATTCATGCGCACTTACAGAGTGTGCCCACCACGCCTCCCCCTGCCCTGAGAGCAGAGCAACCCGCACCATGCTGGCAAAGCTGCAGCAGCAGGACAAAATAAAATGATACCATTAAGTTATTATCAATTTTTTTCCCCTTTATTTCACTGCTGCAAAGTGTGGGGCGATGTTCCTCCACTGATTGCGACCCCATTGTGCCAGAGCTAGTATGTTTTGAAGGATTAATACCATTGTGCAAGGGCCAGCATGTTTCCAAAGATTACCACCACTGAACCAAGAATTACTGTCCTTTTGTGCCATGGTCAGCATTGTGCCAGGAATTACCACAACTGTATGAAGTGCAGCATGGAACCAGGAATTATTTCCATTGCACCGGGCCCAAAACGTTGCCAGGGATTACGACACTGTGCCAGGCCCAGCATTTTGGCAGAGGTCAGCGCTATTGGGCGAGGGCCTGCATGTTGCCTGGGATTACCAGCATTGTGCCAGGACCTACATTTTACCTGGAATTTCCATCATTATGCCATGGCCAGCATTGTGTTAGGATTTCCTACCAATGTACAAGGTACCGCCTGTTACTAACAACTATCACCATTGTACCAGGACCAGCACATTGCCAGAAATTAAAACTATTGTGCCAGGCCAAGCATTTTACCAGGAACTACCACCATCGCGCCAGGGCCAATATGCTTGCAGGGATTATCAACATCACGTCATGAAGGATTACCGCAATTGTGCCAGTACCAGATTTTTAGCAGGAACTTCTACCATTGTATCATGGCTAGCAGTTTACCAAGAATACTACCACTGTACCAGTGCCAGCATGCTTGTAGTGTTTACTAACATTGTGCCAGGACCATCATGTCATGGAGGATTACAGCCATTTTGCCAGGACCAGCATTCTACCAGGAACTACTATCATTGTTTCATGGCTAGAGGGTTGCCAGGAATCATCACCATTGTGGGTGGGCCAACATTTTACCAGGGGTTACCATCATTGTGCCAGAACCAGCATGTTACATGGGATTACCTCCCTTGTGCTATTGCTCACATTTTACTAGGATTTACTTTCACTGTGCCAGGGCCAGAATGCTTTCAAGGATTAACAACATAGTTCCAGGGCCAGCATGTTCCTCTGGATTGTCACCATAGTGCTGCAGTGAGCCTCGAATTACAACAGTTGTGACAGAGATAAAATACTTCCAGGGATTTACAACATTGTGCCAGGGATTAACAGCATTCTGCCATGCCCAGCATTGTACCATTAATTACCAACATTGTGCCAGGACCAGAAAGTTGCCTCAGATTGCCACCATTACACCAGGGCCCACATTTTACTAGGAATTACCTTCATTGTGCCAGGGCCAGCATGCTTCCAGGAATTAAAAGTGTGCCAGGGCCAGCATGCTTCTAATGTTTGTCATCATTGTACCACAGTGAGCATGGAAAGGATCACCATTGCGCCAGACCCAGAATGCTTCCAGTGATTAAAAACATGCTTGGTCCAGCATGCTTTTAGGTATTGGCACCATTGTGCCACGGTGAGCATGGGATTACCATCATTGTGCTAGACCCGGGATGCTTCCACTTATTATCAGTTGTGCCAGGTATGATATGTCACAAGGATTAGTGCCATTGGGCCAGGACCAGTTTTTCACCAGGAATTACTACCATTGTGAAACAGCCAGCATGTTGCTAGAGATTACCACCATTGGTGCAGGTTCAACATATATTCAGGGGTTACCACCACTGTGCCACTGTGATCCTGCTGCTGGGGATTACTGGCATTTTACCAGGTACATCCTGTTGCCAGGGATTACCAGAATTGGGCAATACTGATTAGTTTGCAAGGAATTACCACCATTGTGCCAAGACCGTCATGTTGCCTTTGACGAACACCATTGTGGCACGGCCCACATTTTTCAAGGAATTGGCACAATTGTCCCATAGCCAGTATGCTTTAAGGGATTAGCAACATTGTGCAGGGCCATAATGTCACCAAGGATTACAGCCATTGTTACAGAACCAGCCTTTTACCAGGAGCTACCACCATGACACCATGTGTCATGACCAGCATGTTGCCAAGGATTACCAACATGGTGGCAGGGCTAGAATTTTACAAGGGACTACCATCATTGTGCCAAGGGCAGCATGTTGCCAGGTATAACCGATATTGTGCCAGACCCATCATTTTACAAGGAATCACCACTACTGTCCCAGGACCATCATGTTGCCTGCGATTACCACCAAAGATCTAGGGCCAGCATTTTACCAGGAATTACCACCACTGTGCCAGGGCCAGCATGCTTCCATGGATTACCAACATTGTACCAGGACCATCATGTTGCCAAGGATTACCACTATTGTGCCAAAACCAGCTTTTTGGAAGGAACTACTACCATTGTGTCAAGACCTGCACGTTGTCAGGGATTACCACCCTTTTGGCAGGTCCAGCATTGTGCCATGAATTACCTTCATTGTGCTACAGTGAGCATGTTGCCAGAGAAAACCAGAATTGTGCCAGGGATAGAATTGTGCCAGGGATTAACACCATTGTGTCAGGGCCAGCATTTTACCAGGAGATACCACCTTTGTACCAGGGCGAACAGATTGCTAGGAATTCCCATTGTTTTGGGTCCAGGATTTTATGGGGGGCAGTGTAAAATGCCTTTTCCTTAAGCATACACACAGACATTCTTACTCACATACACAAAGATGCACTTAACAGACATTCAATCTTTCACATACATGCATGCACACATACAAACACACAGACATGCACACATTGACTTGCGCACACACACACATACATAAATACAAACATGCAAAAGCACGCAGAGAGGCACACACACTCACCCATATCCACACATTGCATTTTTTTACTTTACCGTTCTTCTTGACTCTTGCTGCTGTGCTTGCGGACCTGCCTCTTCTCTCCTCTGCCTCATGCAGATCCTGATCAGCACTTCCAGGAGGGGGAAGGGGCACAGGTAAGAATCTCAGGCAGCCTGGGTGAGGGGAGAGCAATGTGTGCAGGAGCAGCCTCAAAGCTGACAGAAGTGTTCGGAAGAGTGTAGAAAAGTGGAAGTACCTCATCTCAGAGCAATTGTCTGGCTCTGGCTGCAGAGAATCTTGCCGAACCTACATGAAGCATCAGCCCCTGCCACCTGGTGGTGAACCCACGACGGGGACTAGGACTACCTGTGCCTGAACATGAGGGCTGACCTCTCAGTCAGTATGAAGTAGTGCCTAATTTTCTGCCTCACTAAGGCTTGTTAGATGTAAATAGCCACCCGGCCACTGTTGAGGCTCACCTATGCCCTGCATGTTATGCACCACACCCTCTAGCCAGGTGCGGCCAGATGAGATAAATAAAAGGGCTGGGGACCACCTTCCACCCGTTCTTCGAGTATTGTACGCATGTGCTCATTTACTTGGTGCCAGGCCTCGCACACAGCTGCAGGTGGCCTACCAGCACGGGGCACATTGAGTAGCCTGTTAGACACTTTTGGTAGTGCTTCCCTCAACTTTTTGCTTTTTCCTTAGGGTTTTTCTGATTCTCTTTTAGTTGCCTTAGGGCTCTGGGCACTTTCCCACTGTAAATGCGGTGTGAAAGTGCTCATGCTCTTCCTACACATGTTAGTAAGTGGTGCTTACCTGATGTTTTTAAACATGTCTCCAACCTGCCATTGCAGGCCTGTGTGTGTGCACTTGCACCTATGATGCACAGCTCAAGCAGGTCTGCCAGGCAAAAGGGGTGGCTTGCAAGGGAAGAGCCAAGAAGGCAGAGATGCAGGAAGCTCTGAGGGCCTGGGCAGCAGCCTTCCCCGAGGAGTAAGTGAATAGTTGAGGAGATTCTGAGTGTGGAGAGGAGTCAGAGCAGGGCCAGAGGGGCCCTGACAGGCAACCTATAGAGGAGGAGGACCATCTTCTCCCTGACCTGAGGGTCTACTCTAAAATCAGCAGCACTATATCCTCAAGGAACCTGTCCTTAGAGTAGCTGGCATACAGGAGGGAAGAAAGGAAGTTAAAGGTAGAGCTTGCCAGGACTGCCAAGGAGCAGGCTCTAGCCCTTGCTAATTTGGAAAAGGAGCAGGTCCTGGCCAGATTGCACAAAGAGCAAGCTCTGGCTGAAAAGAGACTAGCTATGAAAGAAAAAAAAGATGGCCCATGAGCTTAGCCTCAGAGAGTTAGACATTAGACCCCAACAAATAGGGTCCAACAACAGTAATGGTGGCAGTGCCCCTGCAGTGTCTAACAGTGAGAGTAGAGGTCGAATCCCAAAGAATATGGTACAGGATTACCAGGTGGGGGATTACATTGACAAATTGTTGGCAGCCTATGAGGTGACTTTGAAGGGTCACAGGGTCCCCGAAGAGAGCTGACTACCCCGCCATGAAGACAGCGTTGGTCAATAAGTTTGGACTGACCCTGGAGAAATATCACCAGAGGTTTAGGGCCCGCTGCAAACTGACCACACAAAACTGGGCAGACTTCTTAGACTATGTGGGTAAGGCACTGGAGGGTTGGGTGTTGGGCAGTAAGGTCAATGATTATGAGGGATTGTATAACTAAGTCTTGAGGGAGCACCTCCTCGAGACCTGTTTTACCAACCTGCACCAGCAACTGGCAGACAGCGAGCTGCTGATTGCCTGTAGCTTGCTGAGGAAGCGGACCTCTGGGCCAGCACCAGAGTGTCCAAAAAAGAAAACTGGGGGTGACTCCCAAAAGGTGGTCAGGGCCCCCCCAAAAGAAGGAGTGGGTGATAAAAAGAAAGAGTTCTCTGTCAGCCCCCAAAAACATTCACAGGGAAAAGGGTATGGCCCGAATTCCCAATCCGGCCCCCAGAAGAAAACTTACCTGGACAAGAGTCACCTGCCGAAGACCCCTAAGGCTATGAGTTTTATGGGTACAGACACTACAAAGGAGATCCTAAATGTTCAAAGCGAGTGCCCCCACCCACTGAAGGAAAGACTCCGGGGGTGGCAAGCATGGTAATGGGGAGGAGGTGGTCCCAGGTAATGGGGGGGAGTTTAGGGAAAGTTACCCTAGTGTCCCTATGTGACAGTGAGATGGTTCCCAGGATCCTAGTGCCTGATAATACAGCCAAGTATAGGCAAAGGGTCACCATCAATGGACAGGGGGTAGAGGCTCTAAGGCATATAGGGGCAAGCATGACTATGGTAAGGAGTCAGCTGGTCTCCTTAGAGCAGGTAATTCCCCAAGCCATCCACCCGGTGGTGGTGGCTGACAACAGAGAAGGTTGTTTCCCGGTGGCCCAGGTGCCATTTGGATGGGGGGGTTTTGGGCCTGTTGAAGGTTGCCGTGAGTCCCACCATGCCAGGGGCTTGTCTGTTGGGTAATGACCTTCAGCACACTATTTGGAAGGAAGTGGAACTCCAGGCTCATGTGGAGATGTTGGGTTTACCTGACTAGATCTGTGCTACTATACAGTCCAGTATAAGGAAGTGGGGGACCCAATATACCCTTGGAGGCTTGGGCAATCTATATGATAATGAGTAAAGGGATGCCTGCAAGGGATTTTGTTGAGGATTCTTACTCTAGTATAAGATACATATAGTTGCTTTTATGTTCAACAGTCCATGGCTGCCTGAGAAGGGAGCAAGAAGGGGATGGAGGGGAGAGAATGAGGACCGTGGAAACCTGCCTCAAAATGTACCTCTGGTGAGATGGATGGGGAACTGGACGAGGCCTCCCTAGAGTCCACTGAAGAAGAAATTGCGCCTCCTGGTGTTCAGCCTGAGCTTGCCGGTTGGAAAGTGGAAGGAGCCCCCACCAGGGAGGAGTTCTATAGGGCAGAGAGAGAGTGCCCCACCCTTGAGGATGAGGCCCAAACAGCCAGTGATGAATCCCTGACTCATCATCTTTTCTGTCTATGGCTCCTGGCCAGGGTGCTCGCAGCACCCTGGTGGTCCAGCAGTGTTATCAGGCCTTCCTACTGGAATTGGCCCATGATGCTCCCCTGGCAGGACATCTGGGCCAGGACAAGACCTTTGCACTGCTTGCTCCTCACTTTTATTGGCCCAGACTTATAGTGTCCTTAGATGTATTCTGCAGGACCTGCATGACCTGCCAGGCCAGTGGCAAGGTGGGGCAAAAACTGAAACCTTCCCTTTACCCCTTGCCTGTTGTTGACACCCCCTTTTAGAGGGTAGGCATTGAGACTGTAGGGTCTTTGGATCCTTAGACGGCCGCAGGGCACGGGGTCATCCTGATCATGCCACGCGGTACCCAGAGGTGATTCCTCTGCAGACCATGATGGCACCGGTGATGGCAAAGCCCCTGATGGGGATTTCTACAAGACCGGGATTCCCCAAGGAGGTGGTGTCTGACAGGGGCACAAACTTTATGTCTGCTTTCATGCAGGCCATTTGGAAGAATTGTAGAGTGACATATAAGTTCTCCACCCCTTACCACTCCCAAACTAATGGGCTTGTTGAGAGATTCAATAAGACCCTAAAAGGAAGGAACAGAGTAAAAAGTGGGATGTCCTCCTGCCATGATTGTTGTTTTCCGACTAGGAGGTCCCTCAGAAAGGGAGTGGGTTTTAGCCCCCTCAAACTTCTATTCAGGCACTCGGTCATGAAACCTCTGAGTTTGGTTAAAGAGGGCTGGGAGTGGTCTCCCAAGAGAACTCCCAAGGATGTAGTAAGCTACATGCTGGCCTTCTGGAGCCAAGTAGTCAGGTTGTGGAAGCAAGCCGCCCACAACTTAGAAGCCAGCCTGGATGTCATGAAGGAGTGACACGACAGGAACTCCTGTGGAGTTGACACCTGGACAGAAAGTGTGGGTGATGGAGGGTGTAGACCCAGGGGCCCCCAGGAATGCTGGACCAGGTATATATGAGGAGCATGAGAGGAAAGGGGAGACCACCAACCTGGTAGATCTCAAGACCCCGAGGCACCCCCTCCAGGTACTATACATCAATCGCCTCAAGCCACACTTTGAGAGGTCGGAGGTCACCATGCTAATGGTGACGGATGGGGAGGAGGAAAAGGAGAGTGACCTTCTCCCTGACCTCTTGGACTTTAAGAAGATGGATGGATCGGTGAAAGGAGTAATCCTGCCCCCACCCTGCCCCCACACTAACTCCCGACCAGAAGAGGGACTATCACAGAGTTTTAGGGCAGTTTCCTTCTCTGTTCTCTCTTATCCCGAGGACTACCCACCTGTGTACCCATTATGTGGACCCAGCAGAAAACCTGTCTGTCAAGAGCAAATCTTACAGGTTGTCTGATAAGGTGAGGTCTAGCATCTAGGTGGAGGTGTCTAAGGTGCTAGAAGTGGGGGTCATAGAACCCTCTAGCAGCCCCTGGTCCAGTCTGGTGGTTCTGGTACCAAAAGCCGCCCTGGCAAGCACCAAACTGAACTAAGGTTCTGTGTGGACTAAAGGGGGCTGAACTTGATGACCCATATGGATGTCCATCTAATTCCGCGGTCAGATGAGTTGATGTACAGATTGGGCGCGGCCCAGTATTTTAGTGCCTTCAACCTCACCTCTGGGTACTGGCAGATCGACCTCACCGAGGGAGCCAAGTAAAAAACTGCCTTCTCCTCTTCGGAAGGGCATTAGCAATTCAGGGTCATGCCCTTTGGACTCAAGAATGCCCCGCCACCTTCCAGAGGCTGGTGAACCGGATCCTTGCTGGTATGGAGGCCATCTCCGCTGCTTATCTAGACAACACTTGTGAGAAAGTGCCATCTTTCTTGCATGGTATGCCCCCACTTTTTGCTGAATTGCTGATGTACTTTGACTGAGTGTGCCCTGGGCTCCTGCCAATCTGGTGCCCAGGGCCTGTGCTCCTTCCTTAAAACTGCATTACAGCCTAAACCCAATTGGCCTCTCTGGCCACAGGTAAGCCCCTGGTAAATGGTACCCTAGGTACCCAGGGCACTGTGACCAGAGAAGGCCTCTAAGGGCTGCAGCACTTATTGTGCCACCCTTGGAGGCCCTGTACCCTGACACACACACACTGCCCTTGCAGGCTGAGTGTCTTGGTGCAGAACAAAACAGAGAGTCGACATGGCACACATCCCTGTGTGCCATGCCCACAAACACACTGCCCTGGCATACCTCAGTCACCCCTCTAGCTGGGTCCCCTATGCCAGTGGTGAGGGTACAGGTGCATGATCCCTGTGCCCCTACAGTACCCAGGTCCATTCCTGGGCACTGTAAGTGCAGTGCTGCCATTCCGAGTATATGGTGCTGGGAGGTCGTCAGCATGAACTCCACAGCACCATAATGGCTGCCCTGAAGACTGAGAAGTTTGGTATCAAACTTCTCAGCACAGTAAACCCACACTGAGGCCAGTGTGGGATTTACTGTAAAATGCACGACAGAGGGCAACTTAGAGTTGCCCCCTGAACCTAACCTACAATCCACGTCTTGTCTGAGGGGCTGCCTAGGCTGCCACCCAGCAGACATGTTGCTGTACCCCTGGGTAGAGAGCCATCCGCTCTCCCGGGCCTGCAACAATGCACGTCCTGGGCGAGGTGCTAGGCCTCCTCCCCCAGGATGGGCAGGGGGAAGCTTCAAAGGCATACCGCCTTTGTGAGCTTCCCCAGACCACTTGCTGTACTCAGCAACTGGTCCCCACTGGTTCTTCCCCCCATCCTGGCGGGAAGACTGGCGGGAAACACCAAGGGAAGAAAGGGGGTGTGCCAGCCTCTGCCAGCCCCACCCCTCAGGTGGGGGAGGCGAGGTGAAGCACATCTCCGGGCTCTCGCCATCTTGAAGATGGGGAACCCTGCCCAATCAGGACTAGGCTCCTGCCCCCCTCCCACAGGAGAGTGGCAGGATAGGGGGTGTACCCACCCCAGGGCAGGGACCCATTGGTCCCTGCCCTTTACCTACCTGTAACGCCCCTAAATCTAGTATTTAGGGGCACCCTGAACCTTCCTTCCTTAGATCCAGATTCTGAAACAAGAAAGAAGATCAAGAAACAAGAAGACCTGCCGTGCAGCTGCTAACAAGAGGAAGACACCAACTGATTTGGCCCCAGCCCTACCGGCCTGTCGACCCTCGAACCTGCTCCTGCTAAACCCCGGCATCTCCAGTGGTCAGCAACCTCAAGAACCCCGGAGGACCTTACTGCCTTGTGACTCTAACTACCTGGGACTCCCACGAGCAGTGGTACTGCTCAAAAGCAAGTAACCTACCCCTGGTGCCAGCCAGGAACCGCGAATCCAGCACACTCTGCACCCGCCGAGCCCGGCCTGTGCCTGAGTGGACAAAGACCACGAGGACGTCCCCCCGGCAACTGTGACCCAGAATCCAGCACCCAAGGACCCTCCTCGACGATCCTGACGATGCCTGCAGCCTCAGAACCTGGGCCCCCTCCAACCGCGACCAGCCGAGGGTAAGATTTCCGACGCCTAAAGACACCCCTGCACCCGACGCCCCACAGCCTCCTGTGCCCAACTCCTGGGTGCCTACCCTTCCTACAACTTCCCAACTTACCTCTCGAAGTGGTGGTCGCACCTGAAGAATCACCGTCCCCGAGTTTGCAGCCTTTGTTCGTCACGCAGCTTTCCCATTGAAAACCATTGGGGCGCCCGACGGCCCAAAAGCCCACTGCACCCGGCCGCCCCAGTGCCGCTGAGGGTGCACCAACTACCCTGTTCAACTTCCCCACTTGCCCTGAGTAAGTGACCAGGAGCTTTGCTCCCACAGCCGAGTGGCCTGCCTGCCAGCAGCCACCAACCAAAGGCCCCCTGCCTTCCGTAGGATAACATTGGGCCTACTCACTCTGCACCCGGCCGCCCCTGTGCCGCTGAGGGTGTAACAACTGTACTTACCTGACCCTGGGGGACCCCTGAGTCTATGCCCAGAACCTTAACTCTGCCAGTCGAGTACTTACCCAAAAGCCGATAACTCACTTTTCTTCCATAGGGTAACAAGTGACTGGTTTCACTTGGAAATTCTTCTAAGTGTGGAGTTTTGAAACTTTAAAATATTCATCTAAAATCAGCCGAATTACGAAAACGAATTTACTCACCTGGCATCAGGAGAGATCCCAGTGCTGGATCTAGGTACCCAGCACTGACCCTGAAAAGTAACCCTAACTGTACTTACCGGTAACTTGAATTTCCTTCCGTAGGATAACATTGCCTGAGTTTTGCCAAAAAAGTTTCTGTCAATTTTTGAAACTTACAAATATTTGCTAAAAATCGCCTGTGTGACAAACGCATTCTTTCAATTGTTTACAGGAGATGCACCAGTGCTGGATCCAGGATCCAACACTGAGTAAGAAAAAGTAACGATAACACTACTTACCTGCTAAGTGAATTTCCTCCCATAGGATAACATTGGTGATTCTATGTGAAAAAGTTTTTAAGTGCCCACTTTTGAAATACAATAATATTCCTTAAAAATCACAACTGTAACCAAAACGTTTTTACTCAACTGCTTACAGGAGATGTCCCAGGACTGAATCTAGGATCCAGTCCTGTGGTTAGAAAAGTAATCCAAAAAGTAATCTATTGCATTTACCTAGAAATTCCCATTGAGCTCAATTTCTAATTGTGTTTGAAATTGTGTTGCCTATTGCAACAATTGTAACTATTGCATTCAAAAGTCTATTGCCTATTGAAAAGTATTTAACTAAAGTATCTCATTCTGAGAAAGTATATTTTGATACCTATTGTTGGTTCTAAAATAAAACAACTATATTTTTATATACAAAACAATTGGCCTAGAGTTCAGTTCTTGAGTGTGTGGCTTCATTTGCTGACGGAGTGTGTACAACAAATGCTTTACACTGTCCTCTGATACTGCCTTACTGCTCGACCAAGCTACCACTTTAGAGAGTAAGGTTATATCTAACTTTAGCCTCTGCCAAACCTCTGGGGACAGTGGACTCTGTGCACACTGTACCTATTTGTGAACACTATATACAAAGGCACTTTCTTACAACACTGCTGTCTTCAATAACAGTTGGGAGGATTATATCTTTCACCTCTAGGAGGTACTTCTGGCCCTGCAGGAAGCAGGCCTGACTATCAAGGCCAGTGAGTGCCAGATAGGACAAGGATCAGTGGTGTACTAGGGACACCGGGTGTCCCGGGGTAAGGTGCAAACCTTCCAGGCCAAGGTTAAAGCCATCCTGGCCTGGAAGCCCCCCAAGACTCAGATGGGCGTCATAGCCTTCTTGGGCCTTGACGAGTACTACCAGAGGTTCATTAAGGGATATGGCACTATTGTGACTCCCTTGATGGAGCTGACTTCAAAGAACCAGCCCAGAAAAGTAATATGGACTGAGGCCTTTCAAACAGCATTTGACTCCCTCAAACAGGCCATGTGCACAGCTGCTGTGCTCGGGGCACCTGGCTTCTCGTAGGAATTTATCATTCAGATGGATGCCTCCGAACATGGTATCTGGGCAGTACTGTCTCAGCTGAACGAGGAGGGCCTAGAACAGCCAGTAGCCTCCATCTCCCGGATTATACTCCCAGGGAGCAACGGTGGAGTGCTGGTCTGGGCCATGAAGAGAATTAGGCCGTATTTGTTTGGCACTCGCTTCTTGGTTCAAACAGACCACAGACCCTTCAGGTGGCTAATGCAGATGAGGGGCCAGAATCCAAAGCTGTTAATGTGGTCCATTTAATTACAGGGGATGGGCTGAAACCCAGAAACCAGTCCTAGGATGCTTGGTTCCAGTCCAGGGAGGACCTGACCTGGCAGTTCAGGCTGGACTGTTCCCATTGGGCGCAGGGTCAAGACTGATTTGCATATGGCTGGGTTCAAACTGGAATGGCATGGGGAGCAAAAAAACGATGGATTTAGGCCCAGATCTCTGTCCTGGGGTGAATGCATGACATTGTTCTGCATTCTGTCCATCAATTGTTCTTTTTGCATTTGTCACCCCGAGTGGGACGGGTATGCCCAGACGTGGGTCCCGTGCTCTCCATTCCAAAGGAGTCAAGCTATCCTGGCTGATGAGGGGGGAAACCCCAAAACCTGTCCTAGGGATGCTTGGTTCCAGTCAAGGGAGGACCTGGACTGGCTGTTCGGCTGGACTGTTCCCATTGGGTGCAGGGTCAAGACTGATTTGCATATGGCTGGGTTCAAACTGGAATGGCGTAAGGAGCAAAAAAACTATGGATTTAGACCCAGATCTCTGTACTGGGATAAATGCATGACATTGTTCTGCATTCTGTCCATTCTGTCCATCAATTGCTGTTTTGCTTTAGGTTGGAGCAGCGACAAGGGGTATATCCACTCCAATGCTGAGGGTCTATCTATGTTTTTCCACCTTAGTGAGGAGGACTACCTAGAAGCTGGGTAGAACGTCCCGCACTTTCAACTGGGGGGGACCCATGTTAGACCTGACATCTTTTTGGTAGTATTTCCCGAAACTTTTTGCTTTTTCCTCAGGGGTTTCTGGTTCTCTTTTATTTTCCTTAGGGCTCTGGGCACTTTCCCACTGTAAATGCAGTGTGAAAGTGTGCACGCGCCTTTCCTACACATGTTAGGAAGTGGTGCTTACCTGGTGTTTTTAAACATGTCTCCAGCTTGCCATTGCTGGCCTGTGTGTGCGCACTTGCACCTATGATGTTTTTAAACTTTTGTCAAGCCTTCCATTAAAGGCTTGTGTGTGCGCAATCACACTTATGCTCAGGTTGGCCTTTCTAAACCACTGGCTAATCCTGAGGGGATCTTTCACTACCACAGGGGACCCCTAGGGGAAGTCTTAAGGGGTGAAGCAAGTGGTAGGTGAAAGGAAAGGCAGGCACACATGTGTGTTCCCTGGTCAGGTAGTGAATAATACCCATGTGTTTTCACTACCTATTAGGTTTGCTCTTCTGACATGGGCGATTTGTTGAAACTACTTCAAGCTGCAATAGTGACTTACAGTGGATCAGCCTCACAATGTCTCTTATCATTGGGTTCAGAGTGACAACCCCTCTCCTGTGGTAAAGAGGGATTTGGCATTAATGGGCATTTCTCTACTCTGCATTCTGTGCCTTTTGGTTTGACTCTAGTCCACACTGGAGGCTGGGGGAGTACATATGTGCATCCCCATAAACAGTGGGCAAGCAACTGGAACAACAGACCTGTGCCATTTGAGGGCCTGGCTGGATAGATTGGAGGAAGAGGTTTTTAAACTTGGCCTCTGGAAGCCAGATCATGGCTCCACTAAAGATTAAGTTTGCATTCCACAGCCCCATGACAGACAGTACTGAAATTTAGAGGAGACATCTGTGGTTCAAAGGGAAACCCTCTGAACCACCCCCAACTTCAAAAGCAAGCTACAGTTTGTGGTGCCATACTTCAGCAGGGCAGAGATACAATTGTGGGGACTTGGGACTGGAGATCCTGGAACTGCATGGTGCACATTGTCAGAGGAATCTGTTGTGCACAAGGAGGATTACTGCCATTGGAAGGGACCGTGCCCCCTTCCTGAATAGTGGCTGGCCTGGGCTGACTACCTGCTGCTGTGTGGCACCCTCAAGTGTGCTTTCCAAGGGCTTGTTGGCATGCCCCCAGTTCTCTTGTAGAGGTCTCAGGGACATCAAAGACCTCCCGCGAGGGACCCACACCATCTGCCTGTGACACTCCGACAGTGGTGCCATATTAAGTGCCCACATCGTCTGTTGGATCCCAACTGGTTGCACGGTGTGAGCGTGGAACTAAGTATTAAGCCTGGAGACCGGATTTCCTGGTGTGAAGCCCCAAAAGTACTACCCACATCTAAGGAGTGTGGCCCATGCATCATGGGGCCTCGACACGCATAAGTGTCCTATTGGCGGTGAGCGGATTTACCGGTTGTGGGAACCCACGTGGCCCACTTCATCGATTGTGCCGCATCTCTCTCGTTCGTCATGCCGACTGCATGCTCAGTGTGTGTGGTGTCTGATTCACCGGTTGCTGCTGCACTCGGATGTGAGCGTGTACCCATAGAAGTGCCTCATTCTACCTAGTGTGGCACTGCTGAACTTGCGTCGGTGTGTGACCAGAATTGTCTGGTGTGACTCAGATGAACGCACACCAGATGTTGTGCCTCATTTCCAGGGAGGCAGGGAATTTGTACCTCTTCATTGTGTGTGACTAGAATTGTCTGGTGTGACTCAGATCAATGCACACCAGATGTTGTGCCTCATTTCCAGGGAGGTATGGAATTTGCAACTCTTCGTAGTGTGTGACTGGAATTGTCTGGTGCTACCCCACTCAGTGAGCTCCAGATATTGTGCCTGATTTCCATGGAGATATGGAATTGCCAACTCTGCGTTGTGTGTGCCTCATTACCAGGGAGGTATAGAATTCGCAACTCTTCGTAGTTTGTGACTGGAATTGTCTGGTGCATCTCCACTCAATGAGCACCGGGAAACAACCTTTACAACGCGGTCATTACACCGCGATACCATTACAACCCGGTCGTTACAACGACCGCGTTGTTAGTATGCAATGCATTTACATCGCAAGTCTTTACAACGACTTCCACTAGTGGGCGCTGAGGTATTGGAAATGAATTCCAACACCTTCCCTACTGTTGCACAAACTGGAGTAGGAATAGTAAATAATACTAATCCTAAGTCCAGTGCGCCCCCTAGTGGAAGTCGTTGCGATGTAAATGCATCGCGTACTAACAACCCGGTCGTTGTAACGACTGCGTTGCAATAGCACGCGATGTAATACATTGCGTAGTAAAGTGCTATATTCATGAGCACCAGATATTGTGCCTGATTTCCATGGAGATATGGAATTGCCAACTCTGAATTGTGTGTGCCTCATTTCCAGGGAGGCATGGAGGAGCGTATATGTGTTCCGGCTGGATTGCCTGGGCGCTACTTGTGTGTCTAACGGGGTGCCTCCTTCTTCCGAGAGGCTCCCCTGCTTCATCCCCCTACTTATTGATTACCCCTTTTTGTGCCCTCAGTGTGGCAGACCAACTGCCCTCTCCTCACCCGGCCCCAACAATTTTGTGTTGTCAGGAAGTATTACCCAGGTCGGGCCTGGATGGCGAGAGTAATTGACTGGGCTAAAGACGCTTCTTAGAGCAATCGGAAGTGGGTCAAGAGACTGTGTGACCCCTCTGTGCTTTGCAGAACTGGGCTGGTGCATGAAGGCACAGTGTGGAATACTTTTATTGAACAACTATAGCCCTCAGCCTGCCTCTATTCTGCATACCATGGGTGCACTTCCTGAGTAGTGGCCAAACCCCCATTTGTCACCTGCTTCTTATTAGTCCTGCTGTCTATCCCCACCTTCTTCCCTATGATCCTGACTAAGTGTGACTCCGGACGCTATCAACCTAGTATCAGGGGGAAGGTTTTCTTTAGCTCCAGCCTGAGGGTGTGGGAAGTCGATGTTAGGTGGAGGGTAGAGGAAGGGTTTGGGGCCACGGGCTCTGCATATCCATTATTAGTTAACCTGCCAAGTATAAGCTGCACTGCATTTCGGTTCTGTGTCCGTGTGTGTGAGAGTGTGCTCCATACAGACCTGCCTGATATCTGTGGCACTGCGTATCGGTGCAGAGTGAGTGTGTGAGAGCGACTGCCTGTGATTAAATTACCCCACACAGCAGTGTGGCTTTATTAGTTGATTCCTTGCCAAAAGAATACTATGTTTGACATTGTTTATTACCAGTACGCCCTTGTCCCACGGTGCTGCTTGAAAGTAGTGTAATTATCTGTTTGTACACATTTCTGAAATCCTTGTGATCTGGGGTGCACCCTATAACTGTGTGATATTGAATTATAATAATTGCCAAAGTGGGTCTCGTTCTGACAATGTTTCGCACTGCATAAGAGGACTGGGGGGTAAAATAGGATCTTTCCCCAGTGTGCATATTACTGATGTCATTTTAACACAGTTGGGCCTAGTACTGTAAGTGATATTTCCAAATGTGATTTATGCCCAGAAATGCATGATGTTCATGTTGTGTTAGTTAGTTTGTGTGTTGAATACAAATTTTATTTACATACACCACGTGTGAAATCTCTTTTGTGATGGTCAGTGCATTTATTGTGTGAGAGTGCTGTGCCAATGCTTTACACATTGCCTTTGTGATAAGCCTGACTGCTCAGTTCCAAACTCCCCAAGGGTGAGCACCGGTTATACAGTGAGTGTAATCACCCACCCCTGATGGGAGTGGTAGGTTCTGCCTGATTAGTGCCTCGCCTCAGCCAACCAGAACATGCCAGTTCCAACATAGCCCCTCTTATACTGCCCCCTTCCCATGATCCCAGTTACAACAAGGAGCATGAGAGGAGCTTCAACCACATCAAGGACTTGGATGAAATGCTTCCAACTTCAATGAAAGGAGACTCCTTTGGCAGTGGCAGGACACCTTGTACCCTTGGCTATGTGAGCCGAAGGATGCAATTTTCAGCTTGCAATGCAGTGAGTTCTTCGGTATGCCTTGTGATTTGACAAATGGCCTTTCTTCTCTTGCTCTGCAATAGTTTTCACCTCAGTACGCTGCTGTGTGGCGTCATTGAGACAAAACCTTAAAAAAGATACCTATCACAGGTGTGCAGAATCAGACATTACAGTTATTGAAGATTTCCTGTTTCTCTTCTTTCTTCGGTCCTTCTGTGCTCTGATTGCAGCTGTCCTAGCGACAAGATACCCCTAGATGATAATAGCGCTTGTAGGAATATAAATAAATAAATCCCTGCAATTGCACAGCTGATATGCAATGCACAATATTTACATCTTTGAATGCATATTGTGTTTCCCCTGATATTTTCTGTCCTTTATCCTCTATGTGTGAAGTCGATGTATCTAGGTCTAGGTACTTAGCATAGGTCCTCCCAAGCACATATGCTAGCAGAGAAGCATAAAGAAATCTATATTTTTGCTCAGTATGTTATTAGAACTCTTCCTTGCAACCCCGATATAGGCGCTTCATTTTTTAGGAATGATGCTGAACATAAGAACAGAAAAGGTAAGCCATTTTGGCGCATATAGTTAGAAGTGGTCTGCTAAAGAAAACGGCCGAGCAAGGTTAGATGATGTTAAAAGGGCAAATAGCGACCGTAATTTATTGCGCATTTTGACCTGTACGATCTGCCCTCGCCCAAGGCCTGGAAACGATAGCCTTGTACCTGATGGATAATTCATAACTATTTCAGAAATCCATAGCGTTTGGTGCTTTTAACTGAATAC
The DNA here is from genome assembly GCA_963921515.1 of Calotriton arnoldi. NCBI lineage: Eukaryota > Metazoa > Chordata > Amphibia > Caudata > Salamandridae > Calotriton > Calotriton arnoldi. Next base: position 63,696 of record CAWUFW010019749.1, on the reverse strand, counting down.
TTTGTTGAGGTAAAAAAATCACAGCCTTATATTTAACACGAAAAGCAGGCATGAAATGCCTTAAATTCATCTAGTCAAAGCGTGACACTGCGCATGCATTTACCTACACTGTTAGTTGCAGCTCTCTCTACTGCTTTTGCGCAAATGATGCTCAAAAACCTCATACTAAAACCACTTTCGATTGTCTGTGTTTTTTTTAAGCTCAATTGTTTTGTCTGGATTCAAATTAGATTGAGTTAAGAAAACATGTTTTGGGCAGCGGCAAAAATTATTTCAGGTCGAATTATTTATTTCTTAACAAAACATTCATATAGGAAAGTGGAAGAATTGAGATTAAAATTGATTTTTTTCCCTTTGGGAATCTGGAATCAAAGATGGTTACCTGCTTATTTCTGAAGCAGATTTATTCTGTTGACATGGAGGCTTGTTTGAAATGTAATTGAATTTCTCCTGCCTAATGGAAAGTGACAGTTAACAGTATTTATTTTCCATTTGTGTCTCTGCAGATAACATAACCCAATTCTGATTTGTAGTTAGCTCTGGAATCTGAGATGGCTCTACCTCCGTAATTGAAAAGATGAGAGTGTAATGGCCTGATACAATCCCTTTCTGTTTTTACACAATCATTAAGTGCTGCATTAATACAGTGTGTCCTCTCTCTTTCCTCTGCGTCGCTGCGGCTGGCTGTCGGATGCTCATTTCAGACTACAGGTTGACATCTTTGGGAAAATGCGTTCACCCACTTGGCCCGGAAAAATACACCATGTTATCTAATGTGTGAGCCTGCTGTTAGTGGAGTGAATGTCAACTGCATTGAAGAACGCGTGCTTTATCTTGTGTTATTTGCCCCCCTCAAAACTATCAATATATCAGCAGACATGAAGCTTTCACTTCTTTTCGAAGGAGTTGCTAAGAATACAAACACAATTCCAAGTCTATTAGTTTAACGCCCAAACTGAAACAAGCATTGGCACTGCCAATGCTTTTGCCGTTTATATGGTGAAATATAGCATCACTACATACATCCAAACATAAAACAAAAGAGTCTGGGCAAGTGAAGGTAGCACCAGTCCGATGCTAGGTCACACACAGAACAGGTCAATAAAAAGAGCGCCAGTGCATGCTTACACACGCACCAATGGTGGCTGGTAATCTTTCAAGTTAGTGGAGTGTGAAGACCAACCCTTCTGAATTTTAACTAGGGGTCAAAGTGAGCATGACCAACATCCTCCAGGAGGGTATGGCGGGTTTATGCCCAAGAACATTTTGAGACAATATTGCAAAATAAGGCACTTTACAAACCTTTCTTATAGCTTAATGAAAAGGTCATAGATTGAAATATTCCACTACCGTCAAGCAAGGCTGATGCTTCTAAGAGATTTTTGGGTTCAGGAAAATGGGTTGTTATTTTTAGCTCAATTTCCCTTACAAATATCTAAAAAGCCATATATGGTAGAGAAAGTTCAGAAAATGAAATTGTGCAAGGCATATCATTTTTCACCTTTTGTCTACATTTCATTAATTTGCTAGATTTTGACTATAAATCCCCTCAGATGGGGAAGGATGGGAAAATAAAATAAAAGTCCCAGAATCTCAGTCCACAGACAGCAGCACTACGGATTTTACCGGCGGGCACATCACTGCTATTGATTAGGCTAGAAAAGGGATCTCCAACCTTTTCTACAATAAGAGCTACTTATATTCAATGAAAGTCATCCTGAACTACTTATTAGTTTTGTAATAGTGATCAGATCAGACAAGATTACATTGGTGGCCACCATATGAAAGAGTATTAGGAATGATTACCGCGGTTCATCAGGCATGGCTGCCAAAAGTAATCTAAAAAATTATTTGTCAATATGTAATGCCTCTACGAAGGTAATACACACCAGCCATAGCTGCAATGCCCCTAGCATCAAGGTAATAATATTAGTAATAAGTCCCTCCAACTCTGCATGATATATTACTCAAATGCCAGCTTTAAATGTATTTTGGCAATTCAATCGTTTTTCTAAAAAAACATCAGCCTCTGAGTTCTGAAAATACACACATTTTCGTCTTGAACACACACTTTTCATTTTTGGCATAACTACATTAATTCAACCATGGAAAAGCTTCTAATTTATTAGGATGGGCTGCACATAGGGGAGCTGCTTTTAGTCTGATAAAGAGCTGCTAGTAGCTCACAAGCTACTGGTTGGAGAAGCCTGGGCTAGAACCTTACAAATTTGGATAAGCATCATTTTTTCACTTTATAGACCGTCACGCAGGCCCTCATCACCACCAGGTTGGACTACATGAACACACTCTACATAGGAATCTCCGCACTCTCCATGAAGAGACTACAGACAATACAAAACGCAGCAGCAAGAGTCATCCTCGACTTCCCAGATGGTCCCACATCACACCCCGCCTCAAGAAGCTACACTGGCTCCCGATCCAGAAGAGATGTCAGTTGAAGATGTTGACCCACACGGACAAAGCCCTACACAACAAAGGAATAGCATACATCAATATACGCATGACCTTCCATCAACTGACCTGACACCTACAATTCGCCTCCCTCTTCCTTGCCTACACCCCCCCGGAACCAACGAAATAATAGCGGAGGATGCTCCTTCTCACACCTGGCGGCCAAAGATTGGAATGACCTTTCCCTGCACCTCAGGACTGCCTCATCGCACCAGCAATTCAGAAAAGCACTCAAGACCTGGCTGTTCAAATGAACAGATCACCATGTAGCAGGTAGCACACTCCAGTGCCTTGTGACCCGCACAGGTGATTTGCGGCGCTTTATAAATTCTTGATTGAAGTGCTGTTTCTGTATTGTCATTATAAAGGGTAGGTAAAAAACCCGACCAATAAAGTTTTTTGGGAAATCACACAGAATGTAATGTGTTTCAGTGCCCATCTTTTTTTTTATATACAAGAAATTTAGGGGCAGAAAGTAGGGCTTCTGCTAATTATAACACTATATAGGTATGGTTTTACAGTTCTCTTTAGAAACTGCAATTACCAACCTACACAACTATGTAACATCTACTCTATTACCTTGTCATTCATTACCACATTTATTATATTACTTGCCCTTGACTGCTTCCATTTAACCTGTTGAATTGTGGTATTTGCAGTCCATACTCTGTAGTTTTTCCCTCTCATTCCCCATGACTATCAGTTTTTCCCTCCAAATTTCTCCCTTGCTCTGTGCTAAGAACTGTATGTTAAGCAGTCCGCCCCGAGTTCCCTTTTTGTGTTAGCAAGTGAGAGAAACCAGCCCCCCTGCCCCCCCAGCAAAAGGGATATTCTACATCAGAGAGAGAACAGAGGGTGCTCTGAGACAGCAGTAATCTGTTGTGAGCTGTTTAAGCTGTGTTTTATAGGGATTGTGCACTTCGTTTTTGGCTAAGAGAGTGAGTAAAGTTTTTATACAAACAGTATTGTTAGAGGACAAAGTTTGTTAGGCCCTTACCTGCATAAGTCCAAAGTGTGGATTGAGCCTGTCTGTCTCCTAAGAGATTCTGAATAGAAGAGCAGCTCCCCAGCCCCAGCCCCACCCCCAGGCCAGCAAACCTAGGCCTGCTGATTGGCTCCCCAGCTGCCAGGCAACCCTGAGCCCTCCTCTCATACCTGCCCAGGCCCCTTAAGGGTTTACTGGGTGAACCCCCAAAACATTCACCTCCATTTTGTGAGTTGCAGTTTACCTGTGCCCCAGATTGCAGTGAAACAAAGTTCAGGAGGTGGTAAGGAGGCAGACTAGTGCTGTCTCTTTCCTAAAATTTAAAAAAGCGATTTTTCCCTGACCGTGATTGCATCATTTTCAGTATTTTTTTATTTAACTGTCTTGTCCTGTGGTTGTTACAGTTTAAAAATTGTAGTTTTAACCTGCCAGTGATTGCATAATTTATCACTTGTTTTGTGTTTAAACTTGTGGTTTTTACTTGCCCGTGACTGCTTCCATTTAACCTGTTGAATTGTGGGATTTGCAGTCCATACTCTGTAGTTTTTCCCTCTCATTCCCCTGACTATCAGTTTTTCCCTCCAAATTTCTCCCTTGCTCTGTGCTAAGACCTGTATGTTAAGCAGTCCACCCCGAGTTCCCTTTTTGTGTTAGCAAGTGAGTGAAACCAGCTCCCCTGCTCCCCCAGCAAAAGGGATATTCTACATTTATTTATTTATTTATTAAGGAGTTTTATATAGCGCTAGCCAGACCCGAAGGTATCGGAGCGCTTTACAACACTTTGTAAAAAGGAAAACACATATTATAGCAGTGAAACCACAGGGTGCAGTAGAGGGCTTTGCGCGTTGTATAACGATAGAGGGAAAGTTACATAGTCTCGTAATAGTGAACACAGTTGTTCAAGCCGCGCAACCTTCCGATCCAGGGGGATGGTGGGGAGGAGTCGGGCTAGGTGCGAGGTAGAGGTCTTGGTTATAAAGTGTCATGGTGCAGTGATGTGCACGATTGTGGGATTAGGTTTCAATCTATCCATTTGGGAAGGAACGATTGAGGTAGAGGTCTTTGAGCTGCCTTTTGAATTTTAGAAAGGAGGGGATCGTCCTGATATGGACTGGGATGGAGTTCCATATTTTGGGCGCATTTCCAGAGAAGGATCTGGCTGCAGTTTTTTGTTTGCGGGTTTTTGGCGGGATGAGGAGTAGAGTATTGGAGCTCCTGAGGCTCCTTGTCTGACCGGCCTTCGTGAGTTTGGAGGCCAGGTAAGCTAGTTTCCCTGTGTGGAGGGCTTTGTGCGTGAGGCAGGCAGTTCTGAAACTGGCTCTTAATTCAACTGGGAGCCATTTCAACTCTCTGAGTGCGGGCGAGATATGGTCATATTGTTTTACTCCGGTGACCATTCTTGCAGCTGCATTAAGAGTTGATCGGAGGGGAGCTAGGTGCAATTTTGCTGTGCCTGTGAGGGTAGCATTCCCGTAGTCTAATCTGGAAAGTACCAGGGATTGAGTCGCTTGTTTGAGGTCATTGGTCGGGATGAAGGGTTTTATCTTATTGAGTAGTTTCAGGTTGAGGAAAGCGCTCTTTGCAGTGTTCTTGATGTGTTTGTCCATGCTTAGTTTAGGGTCCGGGGTGATTCCCAGCGATTTGACGGAGTCGGCATTGGAGAGATTGTTGTTGAGAGCATCAATTGCTTTAAGCCATTCTGCGACTTGGGCGTTCTCCGTTTTGTTGGAAATGAGGAGGATTTCCGTTTTGTCTTGATTCAATTTCAGGTGGTTTAGAGAGAGCCAGTGTTGGACTTCTCTAAGAGTGTCATTGAGTCTCTGGATGTCTTCGATGGAGGAGGTTACAAGATAAATCTGGGTGTCATCCGCATAAAGTTGGAAGGGAATGTTGGATCTTTTGAGTATAGTGGTGAGGGGTTCCATGTATATGTTGAAAAGTTGCGGGGAGAGGACTGATCCTTGGGGGACGCCTCTGTTGACAGGATGAAGGTCTGATGAGAAGTTTTTGATTTTGACTCTTTGAGAGCGATTTTGAAGAAAGGAGCCGAACCAGCGTAGGACCACCTCTTCAGCCCCTAGCCTTTCTTGGAGTACCTTAATGAGTAGTTGATGGTCGACCGTATCGAAGGCTGCTGATAGGTCTAGGAGGATTAGGAGCATTGGCCTTTATCGAGGGACTTGTATATATCATCTATGATATTAAGGATCGCTGTCTCTGTGCTGCATCCTTTTCTGAAGCCCGATTGGTGGGGGTCCAGGAGGTTGATGTTGTCCATGTGTTGGGTCATTTGAAGGAGAACGCATTTTTCCATTGTTTTTGCCAGGAGAGGGAGGTTGGAGACGGGTCTGTAGTTGTTCAAATCCTTGGTGTCCAAGCCTGGCTTTTTCAGTAAAGGAGTGACTTGGCCAACTTTGAGGCAGTCCGGAATGACTCCAGAGCTCAGGGAGTTGTTTATGATCCTGGTCCAGAGTGATGCTAGGGAGAATTTTAGCTTCTTGCCAGTTGGGCAGGAATCGGGTCCAAGGCATGTGAGGAGGGTTTAGAGGTGGAGATCAGTTTGACTAACTCTGTTTCCGAAACGGGGTTGAATGATTTCCACTGATTCGATGGGTGATTGGGTGTGTTGCCCTCTGCTACATCAGAGAGAGAACAGAGGGTGCTCTGAGACAGCAGTAATCTGTTGTGAACTGTTTAAGCTGTGTTTTATAGGGATTGTGCACTTTGCTTTTGGCTGGGAGAGTGAGTAAAGTTTTTATACAAGCAGTATTGTTAGAGAACAAAGTTTGTTAGGCCCTTACCTGCAGAAGTCCAAAGTGTGGATTGAGCCTGTCTGTCTCCTAGGAGATTCTGAAAAGAGGAGCAGCTCCCCAGCCCCAGACCCACCCCAGGCCAGCAAACCTAGGCCTGCTGATTGTCTCCCAAGCTCCCAGGCAACCCTGAGCCCTCCTCTCATACCTGCCCAGGCCCCTTAAGGGTTTGCTGGGTGAACCCCCAAAACATTCACCTCCATTTTGTGAGTTGCAGTTTACCTGTGCCCCAGATTGCAGTGAAGCAAAGTCCAGGAGGTGGTAAGGAGGCAGACTAGTGCTGTCTCTTTCCTAAAATTTAAAAAAGCGATTTTTTCCTGCCCGTGATTGCATCATTTTCAGTATTTTTTTATTTAACTGTCTTTGCCTGTGGTTGTTACAGTTTAAAAATTGTAGTTTTAACCTGCCCGTGATTGCATAATTTATCACCTGTTTTGTGTTTAAACTTGTGGTTTTTACTTGCCCGTGACTGCTTCAATTTAACCTTTTGAATTGTGGGATTTACAGTCCATACTCTGTAGTTTTTCCCTCTCATTCCTCGTGACTATCAGTTTTTCCCTCCAAATTTCTCCCTTGCTCTGTGCTAAGACATGTATGTTAAGCAGTCCACCTCCAGCTCTTTTTTGTGTAAGCAAGTGAGTGAAACCAGCCCCCTGCCCACCCAGCAAAAGGGATATTCTACATCAGAGAGAGAACAGAGGGTGCTCTGAGACAGCAGTAATCTGTTGTGAACTGTTTAAGCTGTGTTTTATAGGGATTGTGCACTTCGTTTTTGGCTAGGAGAGTGAGTAAAGTTTTTATACAAACAGTATTGTTAGAGGTCAAAGTTTGTTAGGCCCTTACCTGCATAAGTCCAAAATGTGGATTGAGCCTGTCTGTCTCCTAAGAGATTTTGAATAGAGGAGCAGCTCCCTAGCCCCAGCCCCATCCCAGGCCAGCAAACCTAGGCCTGCTGATTGGCTCCCCAGCTCCCAGGCAACCCTGAGCCCTCCTCTCATACCTGCCCAGGCCCCTTTAGGGTTTGCTGGGTGAACCCCCAAAACATTCACCTCCATTTTGTGAGTTGCAGTTTACCTGTGCCCCAGATTGCAGTGAAGCAAAGTCCAGGAGGTGGTAAGGAGGCAGACTAGTGCTGTCTCTTTCCTAAAATTTAAAAAAGCGATTTTTTCCTGCCCGTGATTGCATCATTTTCAGTATTTTTTATTTAACTGTCTTTGCCTGTGGTTGTTACAGTTTAAAAATTGTAGTTTTAACCTGCCCGTGATTGCATAATTTATCACCTGTTTTGTGTTTAAACTTGTGGTTTTTACTTGCCCGTGACTGCTTCAATTTAACCTTTTGAATTGTGGGATTTACAGTCCATACTCTGTAGTTTTTCCCTCTCATTCCTCGTGACTATCAGTTTTTCCCTCCAAATTTCTCCCTTGCTCTGTGCTAAGACATGTATGTTAAGCAGTCCACCTCCAGCTCTTTTTTGTGTAAGCAAGTGAGTGAAACCAGCCCCCTGCCCACCCAGCAAAAGGGATATTCTACATCAGAGAGAGAACAGAGGGTGCTCTGAGACAGCAGTAATCTGTTGTGAACTGTTTAAGCTGTGTTTTATAGGGATTGTGCACTTCGTTTTTGGCTAGGAGAGTGAGTAAAGTTTTTATACAAACAGTATTGTTAGAGGTCAAAGTTTGTTAGGCCCTTACCTGCATAAGTCCAAAATGTGGATTGAGCCTGTCTGTCTCCTAAGAGATTTTGAATAGAGGAGCAGCTCCCTAGCCCCAGCCCCATCCCAGGCCAGCAAACCTAGGCCTGCTGATTGGCTCCCCAGCTCCCAGGCAACCCTGAGCCCTCCTCTCATACCTGCCCAGGCCCCTTTAGGGTTTGCTGGGTGAACCCCCAAAACATTCACCTCCATTTTGTGAGTTGCAGTTTACCTGTGCCCCAGATTGCAGTGAAGCAAAGTTCAGGAGGTGGTAAGGAGGCAGACTAGTGCTGTCTCTTTCCTAAAATTTAAAAAAGTGATTTTTGCCTGACCGTGATTGCATCATTTTCAGTATTTTTTTATTTAACTGTCTTTTCCTGTGGTTGTTACAGTTTAAAATTGTAGTTTTAACCTGCCCGTGATTGCATAATTTATCACCTGTTTTGTGTTTAAACTTGTGGTTTTTACTTGCCTGTGACTGCTTCCATTTAACCTGTTGAATTGTGAGATTTGCAGTCCATACTCTGTAGTTTTTCCCTCTCATTCCCTTGACTATCAGTTTTCCCCTCCAAATTTCTCCCTTGCTCTGTGCTAAGACCTGTATGTTAAGCAGTCCACCCCCAGCTCCCATTTTGTGTTAGCAAGTGAGTGAAACCAGCCCCCCCCTCCCCACCCCCCCAGCAAAAGGGATATTCTACATCAGAGAAAGAACAGAGGGTGCTCTGAGACAGCAGTAATCTGCTGTGACCAGTTTAAGCTGTGTTTTATAGGGATTGTGCACTTCGTTTTTTGGCTAGGAGAGTGAATAAAGTTTTTATATAAACAGTATTGTTAGAGGACAAAGTTTGTTATGCCCTTACCTGCAGAAGTCCAAAGTGTGGATTGGGCCTGTCTGTCTCCTAGGAGATTCTGAATAGAGGAGCAGCTTCCAACTCCCTGGCCAGCAAACCTTGTCTGAGGTTGCTGGGACCTTATATAGTCTACTATTGGTTGGTACATGTGTGCACTGATTGGTGGTTGTATCTGGTGTTTCTATTGGAGCAGGGTTAGGGTTATGTTATGTTAAATATTGCTTATAAAGCGCACGTACACCAAATTGGTTTCATGGCGCTATTCTAAGTGGTGCAGAGTCCTGGGATTTTACTCGTAAGCCTGCCTAAACAGCCATGTCTTAAGGAGCCTCCTGAAGCTCAAAAGATCTGTACAAGATCTTATTTCGAGAGGCAGGGAGTTCCAGTATCTGGGGCCTAGTACGGCAAACCTTGTTCCACCGAAGCGCTTCAGTTTAAAAGAGGAGGTAGATAAAAGGTGCATGTGGGCAGATCACAAATTGCGCGTGGGATTGTGCCTTTGAATGAGATTGTCAACAAATTTAGGGCTCCTGCCATTCAGGGATTTAAAGGTAATGCATCCCACCTTGAAGGCGCATCTCTGAGTTATAGGGAGCCAGTGCAGCTTCCTCATTAGGGGCGTGACATGTTGACGCCTGTTTTTCTGAAAAATCAGTCTTGCTGCCTGATTCTGTACCAATTGTAGTCGACGGGTTAGGTAGGCTGGAATGCCACAGTATAGAGAATTGGCATAATCTATGTGAGATATTACCATAGCTAAGACTACCTGTATTTTAGCTTCCTGTGTAAGGAATGTGCTAATTTTCCTTATTTTTCTCAACTGGAAGAAACACGTTGAGATCGCAGAGCCAATTTGGGTCTTCATTGTGAGATCGTTGTTAATTGTTACCCCCAAAGTTTTGGCAGAGAAGGAAGGGGTGGGAGGCTGTCCTAGTTCCTTTGGCCAGAAGAGAGGACTGCAAGGGTTCAGTGATCCCCCCGTTAGGATCACTTCCGTCTTGTCAGGATTAAGTTTTAAATGATTGCTATTCATCCAGTCGCGGATGAGTATCATAGTAGTCTGAAATTAGTGGATGGATTCAGAGGAATCACTAATGGAAAACATGAGTTGAAAGTCGTCCGCATAGTTAAAGGTTCGCACTTTCCTTTCTTTCAGGGCACGGATCAGGGGAAGGAGGTATAGATTAAACAGGTGAGGGGAGAGTGAAGAACCCTACGGGACACCGCAAGTGGTTCTCATCCTGGGGGCTGTAAACTGACCTATGCGGACCGCTTGAGATCGATTTCCTAGAAAGGAGGGGATCCATTCGAGAGCTGAACCCTGGATTCCTGCGCTTCCGACACGATCGACCAGTATGTCGTGGTCGACGTTGTCGAACGCTGCAGAGAGATCCAGCAGCACCAAAGCCTGCGGAGAGCCCCTGTCTGCCTCCTTCCGAAGAGTGTCCAGTACTGTCAGTATGACCGACTCTGTGGAATGTGCTGGACGAAACCCTGCTTGGTGGGGGTCAAAATATTCCGACTGTTCCAGAAAGGCAGAAAGACAACTGGCCACATGGTCTTCAAGTACCTTGGCCAGATAAGGCAACAAGGAAATAGGGCTGTAGTTGTCAGAGTTTTTGGGTCAGCCCCTGGCTTCTTCAGGAGGGGAATGACAATAGTCTCCTTGAAGGTGTCGGGAACATAGCCTTGGGACAATGACTCATTCAAGAGGAACATGGCTGGGCCAGGGAGAGCAGAGAAGGCTTCCCTTAAGATCCAGGGAGGACAGCAGTCCCTGGGTGAGCCCGATTTTACTTTGGTCAACAGGCCCAAAACTACTTCATGACTTATTACTGGGAGCTGATCAATAGTACAGGAGTTCATTAGCGTGGTCGGGCAAGCAGGGGTGGAACATATGGGGATGCTAGCCTTAATTTTGTCAATAAAGAAATTTTTGAGGGAATCCCATAAAGTTTGAGAAGGCGTGGGTTTTAATGTCACTCTGTCGGGGTTGGACAGTTCATCAACTATCGAAAAGATTTCTTTAGACCGATTTGTGGAGGTCACAATTCTGGAGGAGAAATATGCAGCTTTTGTGGACAGGATAGCTTTTTTTATAGTTTTTTAGTGCAGCTAAGTAGATGCTTTTTCCCTCAGGTAGATATTTACTTCTCCACCTCCTTTCGGATTGTCGAAGGGCTAGTTTTAAGATTTTTAAGTCGGGGGAGAACCATCTCTGTGCATCGTGGCATCGGGCTCAATGTATTTTCCTAAGGGGTGCATGTTTGTTACTAGCTGCTTGTAACCAGGCTGATAAGTTTTCCTCACTGTGATTAATACATGATTGGGCAGGTGGGACTGTGTTGGTCAACATCTCAAGGAATTGACTTTTGTTGGTGTTGTTCCAGCTCCTAGCTGCCCCACCATCACAAGTGGGGGTTTTGGCCCTGCTGGAAATTTTGATAGTAAATTTGATCAAATGATGGTCGGACCATAGGCAAGGAACAACCACCGGTTTAGACATAGCAAGGTTGGCTGTCCACGCCTGGTCGAGTGTGTGCCCTTTAATATGTGTAGCAACAGTCAAATGTTGATTAAGATTTAGCCCTGTAAGTAGGTCAGTTAAGTCAGCAGAGTGAGGACCACCTGATATATCTTTGACCCAGTAGTTAAAATCACCGATCATTAAAATGTTTGCGTGATTTGTTATTAGGTGGGCTACCTGTTCACCCAGAGAGTGTGGGAATAGTGACATATTCTGGGGGGGCCTGTAGAGTAAAACACAAACCATAGGGGCAGAGTCAGATTCTAATTTGATCACAAGATTGTCTACTGACGGAAGATCAAGAGGAGTTAGTGCAGTGAATTTTAAGTTGAGGTGTATTATGGCTGCTCATGGGGTGCAATGAGGGTTCTCATTAGTTGGTTATTTGAGGGTTCTGGTTGGTTTCTGGGTCTGTGACTCAATCAATGTAGGGTTGGGACTAGGGCTAGAGTTAGGATTTCTATTGGAAGTAGGGACTAGGGCTACCTGTGTGATTGGTTGCCTGGACTAGGGTTGGGATTAGGGCTAGGGTTAGGATTTCTATTGGAAGTAGCAATTAGGGCTTCTTGTGTGATTGGTTGCTGGACTAGGTGTGGGACTAAGAGTAGGGTTAGGCTTTCTATTGGAAGTAGGGACTAGGGCTTCCTGTGTCATTGGTTGCTGGAACTTGGGTTGGGACTACTCGTAGAGCTAGGGCCTCTATTGGACGTAGAGATCAGGGTTTATGAACCTTATTGGGTGCTTGGACTAGGGCTAAGATTGGCTGTAAGGCCCAGGTCTCCTATCGGTTCTAGATTTTAGGGCTAGTGTTGTGATTGGATAGTGTTAGGGCTAGGGTTCCCATTGGCTGAAGAGATCACCTGACTACTAGGGCTATACATGGCCAAGGCTTAGGGCGTCTCAGCCCGGGCATCGAGGTTAAGGGCGGAGAGGACAAGGGCAGTTGCCTGTTTGAGCCTGTTCAAGACTGGTCGGGACTAGGGCCAGAAATGCTGCCCATTTTCCCAATTAGTAATACCCAGCCTACACCATCCACATCCACAAACAGAGCAACAAACTCACACCAAATGTACACCACCCACTTACTACAAACAAACCCTATGCACAAATCAATGTACCAGCATACACAGTTAAACCACATAAACCACATCTATACACCCTTCTATCCCAGCTACCACACATTTCCACCATCACCTACAAACAGTACACAACTCTATCCTATACCACAAATCAATCCACTCATCACTAACACAACCCCATTCCACACCATACTTAACTACATCCCATCTAGACACACACTCCCTGCTCTAATTACTCCTAACAGACCCCCTTTTATCACTAACAAAACCAAACTCAGCCTTCCATCATTTGTCCAACCAACACCCTCCTCTTCCTTCTACCATAATAACACAAACACACAACACATACACTGCATGGCACCACACTTTTTAACTCTTGCAGCAAACAGGTTTAAGACAAACACTCTTACCTCTACTTCATTCCCTCCTACACAAAACATACACTCTACTCATAAACACATCACCACCCCCTCCACCTTACAACTTCCACTCACAAACAATACTATACAAAAAAATCCATCTCATGAAACAAATACACCAGCACCTCTTTTCACTACTCCTCAAAAACAAAACACATCACGCACACAAGCACAACAAAAGCTCTCAAGCACAACACCTGCCTGCACCGACAGTGCCTGTTTGCCATTTGGAGACCACAAGCCCCAGGGGTCACAGCGGCAGGAGCCGCGCAGCACCATCGCGCCAGCCGACGCATAAAGCAGCGGCAGGGCTCCCGCGGCGCAGGAAGCCCGTACAGAGTCACCGACAGTGCCTGTTTGCCATTTGGAGACCACAAGCCCCAGGGGTCACAGCGGCAGGAGCCGCGCAGCACCATCGCGCCAGCCGGCGCATAAAGCAGCGGCAGGGCTCCCGCGGCGCGGGAAGCCCGTACAGAGTCACCGACAGTGCCTGTTTGCCATTTGGAGACCACAAGCCCCAGGGGTCACAGCGGCAGGAGCCGCGCAGCACCATCGCGCCAGCCGGTGCATAAAGCAGCGGCAGGGCTCCCGCGGCGCGGGACGCGCGCGGGCGAAGCCCGGGCCAAGGGCGGGCCCGTCCTTGCCCGTCAAAGACCGGATACGGCTGGGCTGGGCCTATTCCCTTATATTTTATTTTTTCCTTTTTATTTTTTTGGCATTAATTGAGTTGAACTATCCACGCAGGCTTCGAGAGTAAGTGGCCCGCAACGTTGAGTGATTCCAGGTGACTTTATGCAAAAATCTTGTTTCCCTTTTATTCGTTCATTGTGGAATTTTTTTTTTTTTTTTTTTTTAATAATCTGTCCATGGCAAAAGCAAAGCAATTGAGCGATGGGGAACTAGCTCTTGGTGCCCTTAACTCCCCGAGGCAGCTGACTAATACTACCCTGGATAATTTTCTGATGCGTGCATCTAAAGCCATAGATAATGAAATTCTTGTGGTTCAGCGACGTCTCTCTATAGAGGGGGGTACTGCATCTTGTACAAACCAGGTTATTAATTTGGAGGGAGAATGTATGGCTATTGATGTGGGAACTGACATTGTTAAATTCCCAGTAACCACTTCTACGGCAAATACAAAATTACACACAATTCCTCCTCAGTCAACAAACTTAGACAGGCCCCCAACCAGTCCCCCAGTTAGAGCAAAAAGAAAGAGGAAACTTAAGAACCTGGAGCCTGAGTCTCTAGTTTATACTAGATCTAAGAAGAAAGTGAAACAAACCATTGGTGATGGAGATAATAGTTTTAACGATGTTTTACAGGCTGAAAAGATTACCCCTCCTTCAGTACAGACATCCCTGCCTTTACCCCTTCCAGATAATAAGTCTCTACTTGAAGGTTTCGATAGAATTATGCAAATAAGACTTCAGCCGATTATGAACAGGGTTGAAAACTTGGAAAAAAATTTAGCTTTGCTAATTCAGTTAATGCAGAGTTACTCAAGGGAAACTCCTAATGGGAGTTTACCTAGCCCTGGCCCCTGTGTGAAACATCCGGGTAGCGACAAAAGGGGTGAAGGGAGATGTGATGGGGAAGAAGTAAATGTAGATGGTTCGGATCCAGCAGCCAGCTCTTCGGTCAGCCTGTCTAACCCCTTAATTAAGCCCACAGATCAAAAGAACAAGCATTTAGGTCCACCAATGTACACTGGTGACACCACTAGGCATTGTGAAACTGATGGAAATAGAGTTCTAACTAGAGTTAACTTGAATCTGGTTAGTGGTACGCTTGGAGTTTCACAACTAGGGAATTCACTCATGAAGGGAACACCCTTAGGTGAGAATAGTGACGGCAGGGTTACTCTGCATCTTCCCCCTGATTGCTGTCCCTATGTTGTGATTTTGACTAATGTTCCTTGCCTCAGGAAGGAGTTTAAGGAATCTTATATACAACTAAAAAACAAGGTATGCCACTGGCTAACTCATAACTCTGACTTCTCTACCCATAATTATCACGATATTATGTTTACCCGTAGAACGCACTGGGTAGGTCCTTCACAGAAATCCACAAAGGGGGACTGCATTGTGGTCAATTGCAGATCGCCAGGTTTGGCTGGCCACCTTCTTGATAGCTGGAGGAAAACCCCAGGGCACAGGGTAGAAGACAACATCAGCCTTGTGCCCCTTGGCTTTTTCTACAGGCATCTTAATCGATCCAGGTTGCACTCCCAATACTCTCAACATCAGGCCCCAACATCCTATAACCGTCCCAGGTGGCAAATGTCTTCCCCCCCTTGCACTTAGTAATAGATTCGAAGCTCTTTCTAATTTAGATAGCCTGGACTGACTAAATTTGGCAGGCAACGATTTGATGATCTCCCCTGTAGCAACGGCCACGAAAGAGGTTGATTTGGCCTGTAAAAACACAGTGGGCACTAATAGGAATATAACCAAATCTATATCCGGAAAGGCCTTTGAACTTTCCCACAACCCTATAGATATGGACAAAGATCTGGAGAACAATGTAGTATTGTGTTCTATGGTGAAGGACATTCCAGTTTCCAAAACTTTGGAGGGCAAGAATATAACCAATATTTGGCCGACGGGGCTAATGACCAACGGAATACCCTGTACTTCTACTGATTCGAACCCTCCAGTAAATACATGCCAAAGGCAGAGTAAGGATACTGATCAGGTTATACAGATCTTATCCTGGAATCTAACTGGTATCAGATCTAAATTAAATGACCCGGAATGGGGTAACTTAATTGACAAATATCATGTCTGTATATTTCAAGAGACCTGGGCTGATGTACAGGTTCATAGGGTAGGGTTTTCTACTTTTAGTATTGAAGCTAGACCTTCTAGGGCTGGCCGTTCGGCAGGGGGGCTGCTAATTTGGGTCAGGCTATCATTGAATTGTAGAATTAAAACTTTGAGGGTCAACTCGCAGGAGATCCTAGGTATCGATTTAGATTGGCCCAAAGAAAACGTACAAATCAGACTGTTTAATATTTATAATAGGTTTACGAGTCAGCATAAGCCCTCAGAAACTATACTAACGTTATCTGACTATCTTGATAAACAAACTGGGGGCCCGCCAATAATCTTGGCAGGAGATTTTAATGTTACTTATGAACCTGTCGAGTATATCCAAAACTTAGTGCAAGAGGAGGAGACTGCTAGGGGTATAAAGAAATGATCAAATCCCCCAATTAAGAGAGTAACGAAGGTGGGTCAACAGGTTTTCTCCCTGACCCTTGCACATGGGCTAAGGGCCTGTAATGGGCGGACGGCAGCGGATGCCGCAGCAGAATACACCTTTAAGAGGGGTAATTTAAAAAGCAGGATTGATTATGTAATGGTGGACCTTGCCTTGTGGTCCCATGTGCTGAACATGTCTGTATTGCAAAGAGAGGATAGCGACCACAATGCCTTAAGCATGGTATTATCCGGGTTACTTACTGTCGAGACCTCCCCAACTAGATATATGGGCCCCATTAATACAACTAATAATAATAGACGTATTAAATGGCCGAGCTTGATAGCGAATGATCAATCGATCTCAAAAATTTATGAAGAAGTGGTTCTGACGCTAATGGCTCTAGGTCCCGTGCATTATCAAGAGTCGGATTTTATTTTAGGATGGTTTATGAAATTGATCAACAGCATTAAACAATATTTTATTAAGTCTTTTAACCCAGACACTCCTAAGAGATTTAATGCTCTGTGGTATAATGAGGAATTTAGAATTGCAAAGGCAAACCTTGTGGAAGCAGTAAAATGTGGAGATCAAGTGGTTATCTCAAATAGGAGAAAACAATACAAGAGGGCTCAGGATGTAGCAAAAAGGCTATGGGAGTCTAATATTTGGCTCGCTCTAGTAGAAGCGTCAAAGCGAAAAGACGGCCAAACGTTTTGGCACCTACTAGCAAAAGGGACGACAAAGCAATCTGTTACTGAGGATTATTATATTCAGCCCCAGGTATTGGAAGAATACCTCACAAAGCTTTATGCCAGTGAGGTTACCTCGATTATAAACAAGGGAGCAAAGGTACCTGTTTATGGTAATTCTTTAGAAGTCTCCCAGGAGTCGATCGAACTGTTTTCCCTAAAAGAAACCATCAATGTAATTAATGAACTCCAAGTGGGAAAAGCACCTGGTCTCGATAGACTTCCTGGAGACTTATTCAGAGCTGAACCGACCATCTGGGCCCCTTTGCTCCAAAAGGTTTTTAATGCTATACAGTTAGGTGGTGAAATTCCTCCAACCTGGAAAGGAGCGGAAATAATCCCAATTTTTAAAAAGGGTAACAAAGGGGATCCGGCTAATTATAGACCAATAGGTTTACTAGACGTCCCACAAAAATTGTTTTGTAAGATTATTCTGCTACGTATCCAGAGCTGGATGGAAAAAAAGAATGTTATTTCCCATCTACAGGCAGGTTTTAGATCAAGCACTTTAGATAAAGTTTTTAAATTTCTACTGCTTATCTGGAAGGAGGTGAAGATATTGAAAGGTCACTTATATGTTGTCTTTGTTGACCTCAAGACAGCCTTCGATTCTATCGATCGTAATAAGTTGTGGGCTGTCTTGAGGGACCTTGAGCTACCTGAGGACCTACTCCAGTTATTGATTCGACTGCATGATGCTAATTACGCCAAAGTTAGATGGAACCCTGAAGGCAGCCTTACGAATAACATTCCAATCCTTAAAGGTGTGCGCCAAGGGTGCGTATTAGCTCCCACCTTATTTACTCTGTTCATAAATGGGTTGATTCAGGAACTCTTTGGATGTGGTGGTGATCCTCCGAGACTGGCAGGTAATTTCCTGCCGGCGTTACTTTCGCGGACGACACACTTCTCATCTCTAAGACCCCTAAGGGGATCCAAAATATTTTGAACAAATTTGCTGACGCATGCAGGGCTAGAGGTTTGGAAATCAACTGTTCTAAAACTAAATTTATGGTTTTCAATCCTTACAAACGCTCCAAAAATAAGTTAATATTGGGTTCTCAACAACTTGAGCAGGTTAAGGTGTTTGATTACCTGGGCGTTAGAATTAATGACAACCTTGCGTGGTCTTCGCAAATTTTAAAGAGTGAATCTACTTTGCAGATAGTGGATTGTGCTATAGTAAGGAGACTGAGAGGCTCATCCTATCGCCCCATTTCCCCTGCACTAGAGATACACAGGGCAAAAGCTCATGGGGCAGCCCTATATGGGGCTGAACTATGGGGCATGGAGAATACTAAAAAATTAGAAATAGCGGAAAATAAATTTCTTAGAGCCATACTTAATGTTCCGACTAGTACTCCGATTTTACCACTGCGTCTCGATTTGGGTGTGAAATCTATCTCGTATCATGCAGTCCTCAGAACCTTGATGTTCTGGATAAGGATTTGGGCAAATACTACAGAGATTAAAGTAAGAGAGGCAGTGGTGGAACTTTTAAATCTCCAAAAACAGAAAGGCACCTTGTTATGGTTTTCAAAGATTAAAGAATGGCTGCACCGCTTGGGCCTTGCATCGCTGTGGGAGAATCCAGGTACTATAACTAAAAAGTGGGCCCCCAAACTAAAAAAGAAATTCTGGGTCTATATCAATTCTATTTGCACTGAAAGTACATCTTATGGAGTTTTAACAATGCAATTTTTAGATGTAAAATATAGTTTTAATTTTGAACCTTTTACGGATCAAATAGAACCTCCCCATGCACGAGCACTTTATATTCAACTAAGATTTGGTTCACTTCCATTGAATCTCTGGAAATGTAAATGGACAAATGCTGGACTATCGCCTATCTGCCCAATATGCTTAAGTGCAGAAGAATCCATTGAGCACTTTCTCTTCTTCTGTCCTATGTACAAGGCTATCAGGAGAGCTTGGATCATTCCAGTCTGCCGATTGTTCTCTTTCTCCAGGCCAATGGAAGCTCTTCGGATTTTACGATCGGACACTTCACAGTGCATTGTTTTTGCTGTTTCAAGATTTTTATTGTATGCGTGGTGGTTGAGATCCAAGGCCCTGAAATGAACTTAATGCGGTGATGTCCTTGGACAATTGACTTTTTTAATCCCCGTATATGTCCTCTTGTTGCTACTTTTAAACTTTTATCTGAGGTGGGGGTTTAAAATGGATGTAGTAATTATTATCTGATTGTTTTTTTAAAAATGTTGTATTTAAATGTATGTTTTGTATGCTGTTGTAATGATCATATGATTGGTCGAAATAAACTATCTATCTATCTACTGTCACAAAATACAAACATACACCCACCTTTCAAACTACACAAAGGAACAAACTCCAATGTAAAGCTTTCTCTCTTCCACCGTACCTAACACACATACAGCAGCACAGCAACTCTCTTCCAACCGCCTCTCATCCATTGGATAATTTAGAACCTTACTACATGACCCACATGCTGCACACCACCCCTGACTCATACACCTTCAGCCTTAAACACACGCAAACAATAAAAGCAACGTACCAAACTTCACACCTTTGCTTCTCCATGTCTACTGCACAACAATGTTACACCACGAAAACAACACAGCGTACCAACTCACTCTCAAACATGGTCTCCACCACCTACAGACGCAGACCAATGAAAATGCCTTCTTAGCCTACTGGACGAGGACCACATAACAGAACAGCTACTCGATTGCTATCCTAATACAGCTAGTACCAGCACTAAAAACACACCTGCTACAAACCCACACAATACTGATCACTCTTCTACAAAACAAAGTCTCACTATCACCAAAGCACATTCTCTAAACTGTCTACTAATAAATGCTCGATCGCGCTCTAAAAACAAACATCACATCTACGACCTTCTCACCGATGCAAAACCAGACATACTATTTATAACTGACTCATGGTTGGGAGATGATATGGCTCCAGTCCTGCATGAAGCCATTCCTCTAGGCTATCAAACGATCACCCAAAATCGTGTAGGCAAAAAAGGAGGTGGTCTAGCTGTTGTGTTCAGGCAAACATCACATATCACGAAAGTTGACGACATCTCCATAAAGAATTGTTAGGCTCTTCTCACCAGATGCAATCCTACACCGTCTTCCACCTGTAACTTCCTGCTCCTTTACAGACCTTTACCTAGCAAGGCGACATTCCCAGACGCACTTCTAGACACAGTTTCAAACCTGATAACAATACACTCCAACCTATGCGTTCTAGGTGACCTCAACATTTTGTTTAACAAACCCAATATGACCCATCCAAAAACAATAATCACTGGCCTAGACGCACTGAACCTGCATCAGATTGTCCACAAACCCACACACATCGCTGGACATATCATAGATGTCATGTTTGCTAATACCGAACTAGTTACCTTTCAAACTATAACTCCAGTCACATGGTCAGACCACCATTCGCTTGCTTTCCAACATAAAACAACACTAAGCGACTTGCCTAAAACTGCCTTACATGCATCCACCTATCGACCATGGAACAAACTCAATTTGGAACACTTAGAAACACAACTAACATCCATTACAGATCTGGAAACAATAAATTCTGTTCAAAAACTATATGAGTGGCTACAGGAAGCTTTTGACATCCTGATACCACTCAAAACCACACAACAGAACAAAAGAAAAAAAACGCCTTGGAGAAATATAGACATAAAACAACAAATTAGAAAGCTGCAACGTACCTGGCTCAAAACAAACGCCAAACAAGACAAACTTCACCTACAGAAAATTAACAGATTATACAAGTCAGCTATTAAAAAAGCTAAGAAAAGGTACTATTCAGACAGAATTCAAAATGCTAAATGTGCAAATAAAGAATTCTATAAAATACTCAATGAATTTCGTAAACCAAATTGCCTAGAAGGAACTCATCCCGTTACTCAAGATTTCACAGACAAACTGGCAAATCATTACACGGACAAAGCAGACATGTTTGACTCATACTTAAAACAGAGACAAAGCACCAGCACTAACCCTTTTACAAAACAACAATCCAAGAATACTCTAACCCAGCCCCTCCGTTCCTTCCCCTTTCACGGACGGAGACGTTTTGGTTTACGAGCAGCGATTGTGATTTAACACGGAGCATCTCTGCCCGGCTTTTAGAATCTTCCAGAACCGGACATAATACAAGGCCCAGCTGATTCACCTGGCTTGGTTTTTCTATGGATTGATTTTCATGTGCCTTCGCTCTCGCCATTTGGAGCCTACGTGCCCACCTACTTCCGCCAGCCCTCAATGAGGGGCTTTTTCATGGAATACCCCCCCCTTCCCTCCACTCCTGTCCTGATGAAGACCCCGGCTTAAGGGATATAATAACCTACTTGTTTAGGGGTCGAAACGTCGACATCCGTTTTACTAGCCAGCTTGACCAACAGCGATTCATCACTGTGTTATTGTTACAAACCATGGCTATTTACTGTTGGGATATATTACGAATCTTTTGGCTTAAGATATGAGCATTTTGTTTTATAAATTACGTACTTTATGATTTGCACTTCCTACTCACCTCCTTATCCTCACCTAAATCTCCAACACCTTCACTTCCCCTTTTATCCCCCCCTTCTCTTCTCCAGGGGCACTCTGTATAGATTTAATAACAATTCAAATCAATGTATGCTCAGTGTGATTAAATAACACTGTATGCTAACTATATTTTGTGTCTTTTGAATAATTGCCTTTGATTGATATATTTTGTGTGTTGACTTATTGTTTACTGGGACCACTGTTTCAATGTACTCTCCGTTCCTTCCAACACATCTCACACAATGAATTTATGGACCTGGTCTACGCAAGCAGGCCTGTCGGCAGCCCTTCTGACCCGTGTCCACCGCAAACTTTCAAGACAATTCTTTTAACAACCTCTGCTGCCACTCCATTAAGAAGAATCATCAACGATTCATTAACTACCGGAATATTTCTAGAAGAACTTAAAAAGTCATACATACGCCCTTTACTGAAGAAAACAAACTTGGACCCGCTGAACCCTGACAACTACAGACCCATTACAAATGGACCTTTTCTGGGCAAACTGATAGAAAGAGCAGCGTTCGCCCAGATGTCACAATTCATTGAAGAGAATGCCATACTTCCAGACTTCCAAACAGGATTCCGTCTGGGATGAGTCACAGATTCTGCCCTCCTTGCCATCTGGAATGACCTGAAGAACACAGTAGACCGCAATGGGTTTGCTGCGCTACTCCTCTTGGACCTCTCGGCTGCCTTTGACACGGTTGACCATGACACTCTGAAACAAAGACTCTATGAAGCCGGCATAGAGGGGACTGCTCTAGACTGGATCGCGTCCTACCTTCGAAACAGAACTAATGTCATCCGTACCCCACCTTTCTCGTCCAAACCATACTCCACAAAAGCAGGGGTCCCTCAAGGCTCTATCATCCCGCCCATGCTTTTCAACATCTACATGAAGTCATTACCGGTACTGATCAATCAATTTCACCTCATGTGCTATAACTATGCAGATGACACACAAATACTCCTTCAACTGGAATCCCCAAAGACATTGGAAACTCTCCAATTTTCAGTTGTCTCAGAGTCGTGGATCAGTGGATGACTTAGAGCCATCTCAAATTGAATGCTTCCAAAATGGAAATACTCACGTGTGGCGATTGGAAACATTATGACCCGCTTGCCGCCTGGCCTGATGAACTGGGATCACCGCCTAAAGTATCGAAGGAAGTAAGAAACCTCTGAATGACCATGGACTCCAAGCTATCGATGACTGCCCAAGTGGACAAACTAGCAAGATCAAGCTTTGTCACTATAAAAACGCTGCGACTAATTTTTCCCCATTTGGGATTTCCACACAAGGTTCAAGCTACCATCTCCCTTGTTCTGTCCAAACTCGATTACGCCAATAGCCTCTACCACGGATCACCTTTAACAACCATGAAAAGACTACAACGGATTCAGAACTTGGCTGCCAGACTACTCTTGCATATCAAACCGCGAGACCACATCTCACCTGCCTTGAAAGCCCTGCATTGGTTACCGGTTGCCAGAAGATCCACGTTCAAACTGCTTTGTATCACCCACAAAGCAATACATGGAATGGGACCACTCTTAATCAGGAATAAAATCACCAAACACATTCAACAAAGGACCTCCGCTCTAAAGTGGCACCTCGCTTCAAAATCCAAAGATACAAGTAAAAAACCATGGGTGTCACATCCTTCTCTGTTCAAGCAGCCAAACTATGGAACTCTTTACCCCCAACATAAGATCCACAGACAACCACCTTATCTTCAGAAAACTACTCAAGAATTTGCTCTTCCCCACATAAGCACCATACGCAAACAGAAATTTACAGCATATCCCTCTGTATATGCGCATTTATTTTTTACTATAGATATGTACCTATCTTTGTGTATTGCTTTGTATAAACATGTAGAATAATTATGTTATTAAAAAATAAATACAAATACATTTTTAAAGTACAATAACACTTGAAAAAACAGAGTTTATCTAATGCATCTTTTTACTCCCTTTATGCATTTCCATGTACTTGGATCTATATATTTATTACTTTTCTCCTAAAAAAGCATATGCAATGCACTACCCTATTTCTCATCCTATACCTCTATCAATATCTTTAATCTACATATACCTACCTCCTTTATGCATCTATATACTTTCCATGTACTTATGGATCTATATATTTATCACTTTCTTCCAATTCAGCATATCCAATGCACTATCCTATTTCTCACCCTATACCTCTATCAATATATCCTCTACATCCACTCTCTCATTTATCCCAAACCCCATACCCCTACTATGATCCCCAAAATAACCCTTTCTAGACTCTCCCATACTCTACCCCTCCTTGCATCATCTGACATCTCTTTTACTATACCGATCCCCCAAGACAAGCCTTTCTGAACTCTTCCCTCAGACTCTTCCCCTCCACATCCCCTTTTTACTCATCTCAAAGCCTCTTCCTACTGCTATGACCTCCAAAAAAAAAAAAGCCTAAATCCTTCACTCTTCTATCCCTCCACTATCCTTTTCAATCAAAATAACAGACTAACATGTTCACTTCTCAAATTTCATATTTCACTATACTAATTCACCACTAATCCTTTATGGGTTCCAGAGGAGCGTGCTACTCGCCAAAAAAGCACTTCAACACCTCATCAGAGGTAGCAAGCACTATATAAATGCAAACCTTTTTCCCTCTTCTATCCCTCTGCTACCCTTCTCTATCCAAATAACTGAAAAACATATCCACCACTCAAATTACTTTCATATTTCACTATACTAATTTTCAACACTAATCCTTTATGGGTTCCGGAGTAGCGTGCTACTCGCCAATAAAGTGCTTCTACACCCCATCAGGGGTAATAAGCGCTATATAAATGCAAACCTTTTTTCCCTTTTCTATCCCTCCCCAACCCTTCTCAATCCAAATAACTGACTACCATATCCACCACTCGAATTACTTTCATATTTCACTATACTAATTCAACACTAATCCTTATGGGTACCGGAGTAGCATTCTACTCGCCAAAAAAGCTCTTCAACACACCATCAGGGGTATCAAGCGCTATATAAATGCAAACCTTTTTTCCTTCTTCTATCCCTCCGCTATCCTTCTCACTCCAAATAACTGACTAATATCCACCACTCAAATTACTTTCATATTTCACTATACTACTTCACCACTAATCCTATATGGGTTTCCGGAGTAGTGAGCTACTCGCCTAAAAAAAAAAAAAAAAAGCACTTCAACACCCCATCAGGGGTAACAAGCACTATATAAATACAAACCTTTTTTCCCTCTTCTATCCTTCCGCTATCCTTCTGAATCCAAATAATTGACTAACCTATCCCCCACTTAAATCACTTTCATATTTCACTATACTAATTCAACACTAATCATTTATATAAAACACAGTTCCGGAATAGCGTGCTACTCGCCGAAAAAGCGCTTCGACCCCTCGTCAGGGGTAATAAGCGCTATATAAACGCAATTACAATACAATACAATACAATATTTGATCTACCATTGCCTCCTCAGTTATAGATTACATTAAAACGCTGTTACGTTGCTTTGCCACCATCATTTACATTATGGCTTTTTCTTTAACCTTTATGCAGAATCCAAATTTTAACTGTAGGTCTTACTATAGCCAGTCCCTTAAACAGGATTGAAAATAAATATATTATTGTTTGTTAAATTAAGTTATGTTACATAAAGTGAAAAAGGAGGACATATCTTAACCATAAATGTAACTTCAAACCTAATGCCACTTTTTCTTAAATGGTTAATTAAATTAACCACTACAAATAAAATGACCTATAAAAACAAGGAAAACGTACAGTAACCTTAATACTAACGCAAAATCAGCTTTAGCTGTGTTAAATATTTAATTTTATCAATAAAATTAAATTGAGCTTGATTTCAATTTGTTCTATTTTAAATTATAAGGAAACTTACTGTAACCCTTATGCTAGTTATAAACCCTATGCTATTCAATGCTACATAGTTAATTTTAATAATGAATTAAAATCTGAATTTACTAGATACACTTCCTTCACCTGAAAGCCAACCCTAATGATCACCCTACTTAGGGGCCGATTCCGATCTCGGCCGGTAGGGCTCCGAATCGGATTCGGCTTTACCGGATCCGATTCGGAGCCCTATTTCCCGACCGATTCGTACGCGCGTCCGGGCGAGCGAGTACGATGCGAATTCGCCGACCGACTCGTCCGGGCGTCCCGACCGCTCCGACCGACTCGTTCCCGCAC
This sequence comes from Calotriton arnoldi, assembly GCA_963921515.1. Classification (NCBI taxonomy): domain Eukaryota; kingdom Metazoa; phylum Chordata; class Amphibia; order Caudata; family Salamandridae; genus Calotriton; species Calotriton arnoldi. Next base: position 38,091 of record CAWUFW010019749.1, on the reverse strand, counting down.
CGACCGACTCGCTCGGACTCGACTCGCACCGCACAATGGAGACGTTCCCCGGCCGGGTAAGTACGATGCGCGCCGCGAGCAGTCCGACCGAGCCGCGCACTCCGGCTCGTGAGAGCTGTCGGAGCCGTACTTTGGGGGTTTGTGTCGGACCCCCCTGTACGTGTAGCCGCGCGAGTCGCACACAGGGGGGACCCATGGGTCCCCCCTACCTGTGCGTGTACGGCGCGAATCGCTTCGCCGCGTACACGCTGTAGGGGGCGCACTTGTCCGCATCGCACCCATTGAGTCAATGGGAGCCCGCGTACGCTTTGTACGACCGGCTCCCATTGACTTCAATGGGAGTCCGACCGACTCGAGTCCGATAGCATACGGACACATCGTACTCGTTCGGTCGGACTGCACGGGTCCGATTCGGTCGGAAATCTCTCCGGGTCCGGCTCGGTCGGAGAGATTTACGGCCCGAATCGGAATCGGCCCCTTAATGTTAAATTAGTAATTATATTAACTAAATTATATTGTATTTAAAAAGAAACTCTTATTTTCACCTGAAAGATGAACCTAACCCTAATCACAGCCACAGTAGTGTAGTTAAACATTTTAATTAATAACTTTATTACATTTAATTTGGTTACACCTTGGATGAAGTAACGATGCCTATTGAAATATAAAACTAAGTAATTATACGGTTGAGGTAGATTTGAAGAGAAGGTAATAAAAGCACGGTAATGGTATGGTGGCATGATGGCTGCACAGGCAGCTGAATAGGTATGCCACCAACACATGTGCATTATATTTTGCATATTCATGGCAGTCCTCATTCCCCTATCATTCTCAAAGCAGCACAGGGAAACTGGTGTACACAAGGCACAATTATATGCTGCACACCATCACAGTAACACTAGCCTTCCTTAGAACAGAAGCAAGGTACCATACTACTGCCTGGAAGACATGACATGTCCTGCTCAATTGAATGTAATATTAGAATGATGCAGATTCAGGGGACAACATACTTTGAAGAATTAACTTAACCGCATACCTGAGTGGTTAGTTGGTCCCAATAAATAAAATGTCTACAATGACTTACACCACACCCCATTTAATTTACTGCAGAACTCCCTCAAAATAATGTCCCAGAATATAGAGACTTCGGGTCTGATTTAGATCTTGGTGAACGGGTTACTCCCTCACAATGGTGACGGATATCCCATCCGCCGAAATATAAATCCCATTATATCGTATTGGATTTTTATTTCGGCGGTTGGGATATCCGTCACAGTTGTGATGGATTAACTTATCCACCAAGATCTTAATCAGGTTCCTTATCTTCTAAAATAGGGAAACACAACTCAGTTTGAACCATGTCTCAGAGACTCTCCCTGGATTGCCTGGCCGAGTCTAACACCACACAAGGATAACTGACCACAATTTATCCTCATAAAAGGAGTATTTGGGGAATGGCAAGTTTTCAAAGAAAGAAATCTAGAGGCAGAAAGTACAGAAGCATGGAAAGATAGGCCAGTTCGCAGAGAGACAAGGGCACCAATCAGGAGGAGCATATATCGGCCCATGGGGAAATTAACGGAGCAGGGTCATTCTAACATTACCAGTATTAGTGCACAGTAGCCTTGCATATGACTTCACATCACACAGCTAGAGGCCTCTTTCAATGTATGCAACTCCACCAACAACATGACCAGTGACACCAGTGCTACAGACACACACCACCAGACCACATTCACCGTACAGGGGACTACTAAAATATCCTGATGAAAGAGGGCGATTTCCAAAAAAACACTAGAATAACTTGGGAGTTTTTTTTGCCAAAAGGTGAGAGTTCACGCCCCACACATCTGAACAATGGCACAGCTCTAGATTAAATACTGACCTATGGAACCCTTTTTGAAGTAAAGAAGGACATGGAGGCCTTAATGGAGAACAACACTGCACTTTAAGCAACATTAAATTTTGAAACTAAATGTGCGACTCCTGGTCTTACAAAAGAACAAATGCAAGGAGTTGCCCAATATGGCACAGACAAACCAGGAGAGCATAGTTATAGTGCACCTGAGATGGGCTCTGTAAAGCATTCAGATTCAAGTTACTTATATGTCTGACTTTAGAATATTGGCCACTGACATGGTACATCCAAAGAGTGATGAGAAGTGCAGCATTTTCAACTTACTGTTTATAGATATATGAATACATTGAGAGCGGGCACATTGCCACTGCCATGTATACTCCTCAGGTATATTCCTGAATAAACTGTGAAAGCTTTGAGAAATGTTTTAATGAATAGGAGTGCCACAGAGGATAATGATTCCATAATTGTGTCATATGGGGCCACATGTATCAAAAAAGCCTTTTGCGATTACCAAATTGCGATTTTTACCGAATTGCTGTTTGATAATTGCCAAATGCAATGTAAGCTAAAATCACAGAAAAATAGCGATTCCTTAAAAATTGCATTTGCAATTTGCGATTACCTAATAGCAACTCCTAAAATAGGTAATCACAGTTAGGTAATCGCAAATTAGCAAAAGTCGCATTTCGGTGCAGCATGATAACCAGGAAGTGAGGCATGCCATGCTGTTTCCAGTGTCCTGAGTCAGAGGAGGAGGCAGACTTCAGGAGCATAGCACCAGGGAGACTGTTTGGAGGGCAGAGTCAGTGCAAAAACCCAGCATGGCGTCTGAGGATAATGTGAATGAGGCAGGAGTGCATAAAAAGAAGCTCAAATTTCATGAGCATGAATTAGAGGTTCTAACTGAGGAAGTGGTGAAGAGCTACAATGAATTGTTTGACAAAAATTCACTCTGTGTCCCAGAGTGTGAAAAACACAAGATTTGGCAGGAGATCCAAGAAAAAACTAGCTCAGCAGGTGTCATGCAGTGCTCCATTGAGGAGATACGTAAGAGCTGACATGACCTGTGGACAAGGGTGAAAGAAAAGGTTACAAGCAGGCTTGCAGTGATGAAGAAGACCAGAGGAGGATGATCCATTCAGTCTGCATCTACACCCTTAGACGAATTGGTGGAGTCCACCCTTCACCTTAAAGCCCTCATTGGAGTGACGAGCATAGACACCTCGACGCCGCCCAGTACCATCCACGGTAAGATTCATGCTAAATACATGTGCATGCTACATGTGACAAAATGCCCACTTAGGAAGGCTAGGAATTAAGGATGCAGATACCACTCCAGTCCACGTTTTACCTGCTACCCATCATTGCATTATGGGAACAGTAGTCAGAAACACACGAGGCAAGAAAAGCAGCAATATCCCAGTAGCATAGGCGCATTTAAGGTAAACTATCACGTGACACACCATGTGATGCAAATGACCGTTATGAGTCAAAACAATGCGAATTGTGACATACATGTACAATTATTGAACTAAATCAGTTCTATTAATGTCACAGATACACCAGCTCCACAGACTGGTGAAACAGAAACAGTTGACCCTGTCGAGATCCAGGCGCTGCCAGGGGAAGACGACACAGTGGCCACTTCACCCCCAACACCTGCACCACCAAGACGCAGGACCCCAGTGCCATCACTACCTAAGTTCCAGATTGAGGGGGAAGAGAGCTAACCTGACTTGCCCACCACACAAGCTGAGCAGACACCCACACAAAGAGCTCAGTTCCACAGGTGCCGGCACAACATCCCCATCAGGAGGCGCAGGGAAATGGCACAACCACAATCCGAGGAAGGCGATGGCTCGTCTGTGTTTGGTGGCCTGGAGACAGCTATGGTGAAGGTTCAGCGCCTGCAATGCAAACACATGCATTCAATGCAGGCACAGCTGTTATCCCTAAACCACAATATGTGTGAGATTAAGGACAGCATCACACAGCTGAACTCAGCAGTGGCAGAAGGACAGAGAGCAACATCAGCAAACTTTAGGTGCCTGACTGATGCTATTAGGGAACTATGCAACGTAATGCAGCAAGACCATGTATGTTATGTTATGTTATTAACACTTATATCGTGCACGGCTACTCAAGAGTGTCCCGGCGCAGAAGCCACATGCGTATCCCACCTCAAACGTCACTACCAACTACTGGGGCATTTAGATGGCTGTACTAGGGCCATCAACCGCCTGAGCAATAAAACAGCTCTCCTGTCTAGACATGCTGTGGCCATGCAAGTTGAAATGGCCCATTGCAGGGGTGATGTAGCCAATGGTTTGGTGTAGGTCACCAATGCTGTTGAGCAGTTGCGGACAGCTACAATTGCCTGTACTAGTGTACTGGGTGTGGGGGATAGTGAGGAGACCTCCAGCCTTGGTAGCGTTACAGCACCAGTGATGGAATGCAGAAGGCTCAGTTGTAGGCACAGAGCAGCATCAGAGACCTCATCAAGGGAGAACACAGAGAACACTGACCGGGCCACTGGAGTGCGTGTCCGGAAAAAATAATATGGCCTTCAGGCCTGTCATGCCATTAGGTGAATTAACCTATTGTATTTTGTTGTCAGTGCTGACAGTTTTGTATTATTACAATTATATGTTTTTTTTTTTGGGTCAAACAAAAAGTCATCTTATTTGACTATGTGCATGTTATTCGTCTGAATTCAAGGTAATAAATTTTACAATAGCAGTTATTCCTTGTTGTGCATTGTCTCATCAGTACTTACTTATAAAATAATTCAGCGTTATTTCTGCACGTCTTTGTCTGCCTTCTGCTGCCCTTGAACCATCTGCTGGTTGGCGAGTTTGACATGGCTCATCGTCTTCATCTGAATATGTATCAGAAAGTTCCAAGGGTATCCCTCTAGTAGTTGCGATCTTGTGCAACATAGCACATGTGGCCACAATCTTGCAGCTATTTTCAGGACTGTACTGTAGAGTCCCACCACTTTTATGAAGACAGCGGAAGCGACTCTTGAGTAACCCAAAGGTCTGCTCAGTTATGTTACATGTAGTTTTGTGGGCAGCATTGTAACGTTGCTCACTTGGAGTGGTAGGAGGGAGATATGGGATGAGGATGAATGAGCGCACAGCATATGTACTGTCACCTACAGGAGTAAAAGCAAGAGATTAATCACTGGGCGTGTGCCAATGCACTCCTAGTGATTGCTGACCTGTGATACATGTATTTAACCAGTAGGTATCCTTCTCCAATTTCACCACCACGTAAACATGTGTATATTCCACCATGTCTGTATACTACCTGGGAATTTTTTGCCACTATGTCTCTGATGATGTGTGCGGCATTGCATATCACTTGTATGTTTAGTGAATGGTAGCATTTCCTATTCCTGAAGATGTACTTATTGACTGAGGGGCGACATATAGCTACATGTGTCCCATCAATGCGGCAAATGACGTGCGGAAATTGTGCAAACGGGAAGAAATGCAATTTTATTTCCTGCAAGTCCTGTGGTGTGTTTTAGCAACACTGCATCCAGGAATGCATTAAAAAAACGCAATAGCGCACTTTGAGAGACCCCTCCTGCTGCTGCTATTACCCCCTGGTAGCTCCCTGAGGCTAAGAGGTGCAAGGAACATAAGACCTGTACATGGGTGGGAATTGCATTGGTCCTGAAAGTGTGACACTGTAGTTATAGTTGCAGGTCGGCTATTAGATATAATATGATGGCATAATTTAACCTATACTTGTCATATATTTCCTCCTCTGTCTGGCCAAACAATGTAATGTGAATTCGAAAAACGTACTCTTGTATCCTCCTCCTTCTCTGTGCTGCAGCCTGGATCCTCATCCTCCTCGCAATGACGTAGAGTGCAGCCATTATGGAACATGCTGAGGCACTCTGGGCCTGTTTAAATAGGTTTCACCTGGTCACCACCTGATTGGAGTTGATGGTATTTAGCACATGCTAAATGCATTTTCTAGTCCTTTCACAAATTGTGAATGGTTCCTACATTACATTTGCAATTACTTAATTGATATTCGCATTTCGTAAATCGCAAATGGGAGTCACAAATTTGGGAATCGCAATTTTTGCGATTACCTAAATGTGAGCTCCAAATGCATAAAATGCTTTCAGAAAAGCGAATATGCATTTGAAAATGGGCGAAATTGACGATTCGTACCATTTGTGAATGTAAAATTGTTTGATACATGTGGCCCTAAGTGTCTACATTTGTTTTTAACAGAAAGCCTACATAGTAGTTTTTCTTAGAGTTCACAGTTGAAACAGTCAAAAGCGGACAAAATCAAAAGTAATTGAGATGTGTCTACAAGTCCCAAAAAAAAGCCATTTTCCATATTTCATGAATGGGGGGCAGGTAATATTAACTTTTTATATACAGTATTTTTTAACGCCCTCTATTATTAATTAGCTCTGTCAAGGAAAAATGACACTGTTACCAGATATAATAGCACTCAATTTATCATCCTTGGTAGGATGGAAGGCAGATTTGTCATTGCAACCTATGAGCTGCAAATCACTGCGTAGGTTTAACTCACTGAGTAACGCTGAGGACGCTGGCTCTCTATATAGTGCACTAAAACGAAGTACACTGTGCAGAGAGTCCAGTGGGACCCATATTGGTTTACAGAGGCAAAAGTAGATAATACTAACACTCTATTTGTGGTAGTGTTGGTGAACAGTTAGGCTTATTAGAGGGTAGTGCTAAACATTTGTTGTACTCAAAGGACAAATAAATGAGACACAAACCCAAGAATAAATCCGAGACCAATTTGCACAAATAATATACATTTTTATATAATTTTTCACACCAAAAACTACAGTAAATACTTTTAAAATTATTACGTTTTAGAGTTCGGAAAATAAATCACGTTTGTGTGCAATTATGCAAAAATACAAAAATGCATATAAAATCTTACAGCCGGCTTTCAAGGTTCACCTCTTGGATTTCGGTAGTTAGCAAGTCCAGGTCGAAGGTTCCAACAGCGGATTCTTGGGACCATCCCGGATTCAGATGAAGGTTGTTGGTAGCTGGTACACGGCGAAAAAGAGGGCCATCTGAAAACACACTGCACAAGTCGACTTAGAGGTGGGTCCCGGGGGGGTCCCACTCGAGGGAGCAGGTCGCAAGGGCCTCAGGACCATGGCAGCATGGCTGGATCATCGTTACAAAGGCGGGTAGGGCAGGGTGCAGAGCAGATAGGTCAGCTGGGCGGCACGCGTCAATATGTCCTCGCACTCTGGAGCAGGCAGCTTGGAGAGGCGATTTCGGCAGCTGAGCCACTCACGAAGTTGATTCAGGGTTCCCGATGTCCCTCGATGGGTGCTAGCTTCCTGGGCGGTTGGAGTCCTGAGTGGACTCCTCGTCTCGGTGAAGGCTGCAGAGGGCCTGGCCCCTGGGTATTGGTGCAACACGGCTCTGGCAGGTCCTGGTGTCTCCAAACTTTGGAGCTGGTCTACCAGTTTTGATCCGGGTACAGTGAGGGAGTTACCAGGGAGCAGCTAGTCGGTGAAACCGGAGTATGCAGTTTGGTGCCTGCTGGTGCAGGGGAGCAGAGCCTCTACTTCTAGGGAGGTTCTTTGGCAATTCATCAAAGGCTGGAGAGACTCCAGGGTTCTTCAAGTCCTTGCAGTTGCAGGATGAGACAGCACACCATGATTGTCAAGTCCTTAATGTAGCAGGCAGGGTTTGGCACCAATTTTCTGCAGCAGGACTTCAGTGCTCGGGTCAGCAGTTCTTCTTTGTCCTTTTCTTTTTTGTGTCCATTTAATCTCAGTTGCAAAGTCCAGGGATGCCAACTACATACAAAAGTTAGGGGCCTTAAAGGGGAGACAGGTAGTAGCCAATGGGCTCCCTACCTTTAGGGTGTCTACACCCTCTAAGTGACCACTTCCTGTGGGAAGGTGCACTACCCTAGCTCTGATAGGTTGTTTTCCTACCATTTCAAGATGGAGGATTAACAAAAGTGGGGTCCACATCGCCTGCCACACCTTAGGAGTGGTGCTGGCTGAATGTGGGCACACTTCCTCATCTAACTAATGTTCCCACCTTTCCTCCCACCAAAAGTGGAGCAGGAAAGGGGGGTTGGCATCCTCCACTATCCGGAGATGCCTAGGTTGCATTTCAAAGGTGTCTTTGCCTTTGAAGGTTCCAGCCTCGGAAGGCCATCCTGTCCTGGGGGAGATGTGAAGCACCTCTGCCCATAGAAGGCTTTGTTCCTGGCCTCTGAGAGTGCTTCCACTCACCCCCATGAGGTCAGAAACATGTCTGGTAGTGGCAGGCTAGCTAAGACTAGTCAGAGACCACACCAGTGCTTGGTAGATTTTCAGGGGACCCTCTAAAGGGTCTCCTGTATGCATTTATTAATAAATCCAACACTGGCATCAGTGAGGATTTATTAAGATGAGATGTTTGTTATCCAACATCTTAGTGTACAGTGAAGCCAACATGGAAATAGGAAACTGGTAATGACAAGTCCCCAGCCCATGTACTCTCTATGGCTTCCCTGTGCACTTATAATATTCAAGAATGGACTTGTAGGGTCTTATCTGCTCATTCAGATATGTCCACACATGGGATATAGTGAAACCCGCCTTAGGGCTGTAAGGCCTGCAGTAGGGGTGACTTACCTATATCTCATGAAGTTTATGGGGGCATGGCACACAGGGCTGTCTATCCCAAAAATGTTTGGTAGTGGCGCACACCTTGTTTTGCCAAAATATATCAGAGCTTCAAGCAAATGTTCACTGTATATGCGTGCTGCACCAGGCCAGGGAGCTGCCTGGCTCCCAAAAGTTTTATTGTAATATGTTTCAAGTAAATGTGTACCTGAATCCTAGTGTGCACAGCGGAATGTATTTAACTTACACGTTCAACTTGTGTTCACATCACATTTATTAGATAATACTAATTAAATATTTTTTAAAGAAACACCACATTTATTGTGTCATTCTTCAAATTTTCATATGAATGGCAAACATAAATGCATAACAATAGCAAAATACATCAAACCATAAATATTTTCAAAGAGCATTCTTCATCTGTAGATTCCAAAAAGTCCTTGTGTTGACGTATGCATTTCCGGACAAAGAATCCCTTGCTCAGTGGTCTGTATGTAAACATATAAATGAATATTTCTGTCATAACCAAAACTTATCTCCAAGTCTGGACAATAGCCTTTTTTAGTATGCAGCATTGTCTCCCCTCTGTTAATATCACCCCAGTAAACAACCCAGTGGGTGATCTATACGTTTCTACCAACATGCCTATGCAGTGTTTGCAACTGCTCTCCACCTGTCCCCTATCAGTACTGTTCTACTAGCAGCAACACGGTTGAATAAAGTAAAAACACTACTCCCAAGCGCATGCATTCACACTCTAATACTCACAAAATTATGAAATCTTCAATCCTTTACAGCGAAACAAAAAGTCACCCAGTACTTCTGTGGGTGAACGCAATCGTTAACTCACGTAAAAACACTCAATTCAATGCTCATAATAATTGAAATTACGTATGTCGCCTCAACATACCTAGACGGGAAGTCATAAGCCTCAGTATGGCTATAGCTCCGTTCAGTTGTATGATCTTGAGAAAACAGACACAATTGGTGTTATCTACCTGATTAAAAGTACAATGCATCCTTCTGTCTATCCTTTAGACATTGCTCCCTCTTACCTGTAATCAACAGATTTAACGCTGATATATGGCCACTCCAGCTGGTTTCAGCGGCGTCCGACTACGAGTACTCTTCTGCTGAACTCTTTTTAAGTGTACAATGTCTCTTGCATGCCGGCAACAACCCCGCGTCTTCCACATGTCAACATAAATAATGGACTAAAACACGTCCACTCGTTAACCCTACTACAATAGCGGCCATGTTTGAACTCTGAACACCATTAATGTGTGCCATCCACTCGTCAAACTACCCTGCTCAAGTAGCTGTCACAAACTCTTTCCCCACTGAGCTCATAACTGTTTCATGTCCGAAAGCCACGTAATCAACTCCGTATGTGCAACCATCGTAGCCATGAACATCCCAAATCTCATGCATTTCTTGGTGGAGCGTTAGTACAACGTGATTGATCTTTGAGACCACTGATTAAACCTTTGTATATTAAAGTTCCAAAATTGGTCAACATTTTAATTTGGCTCCTTGCAAATCATGTTAATAATGTCTCTAGATATCTGAGCATACACATTGAATTACATACATCATTATGACAAATATCTAAATGACAATACCTCTAAGGTACATGACTTAATTCAATTTGATTACCAACATGAGGAAACATCTCCATGAGGTGTTAATCTGTTTACACAAATTCAAACATCATCTTATATTTAGAGCACTGTCTAAAGGATAGACGGAAGGATGCATTGTACTTTTAATCGGGTAGATAACCGCAGTTTTGTCTGTTCTATCAAGATCATACAACTGAACGGAGGGGTATCCATACTGAGGCTTATGACTTCGCGTCTATCAAGCTAGGTATGTTGAGGTGACATACGTATCGAATTTCAATTATTATGTGCATTGAATTGAGTGTTTTTACATGAGTTAAAGATTACGTTCACCTACAGAAGTACTGGGTGACTTGTTCCACTGAAAAGGATTGAAGATACCATCATTTAGTGAGTTTGAGAGCGCGAGTGCATGCTCTTGGGAGTAGTGTATTTACTTCATTCAACCGTGTCGTTGTTAGTAGAACAGTACTGACAGGAAACAGGTGGAGGGCAGTTGCACACACTGCATGAGTATGTTGGTAGAAACGTATAGTTCACTCACTGGGTTGTTCACTGGGGTGATATTAACAGAAGTGTTAGATAGGGGAGACATTCATGCTGCGTACCAAAAAAGGCTATTGTCCAGACTTGGAGATAAGTTTTGGTTATGACAGAAATATTAATTTATATGTTTACATACAGGCCCCTGAGGAAGAGATTGTTTGTCCCAAAATGCATAGGGCAACACAAGGACTTATTGAAATCTACAGATGAAGAATGCTCTGGGAAGCTATTTAGGTTTTGATTTATTTTGCTATTGTTATGCATTTATGTTTGGCGTTCATATGAAAAGTTGAAGAATGACACAACAAATGTGAAGTGTTTCTTTAAAAAATATTTAATTAGTATTATCTAACAAATGTAATGTGAACACAAGTTGGACGTGTAAGTTAAATACATGACGCTGTGCGCACTAGGATTTAGGTACACATTTACTTGAAACAAATCACAATAACATAGGGCTGTGTGCCATGTCGACTTTTCGGTTTTGTCAGCACCAAAACATGCATCCTGCATTGGCAGTGTGCATGGTCTTGATGAGGGATCTCTAGTGTGGCACAATTTGTACTGTAGCCATAGGGACCCCACTTCAGTCCCAATGCCCTAGGTACCAAGGGTACCATTTACCAGGGACTTACAGGGTTTGCTGAAGTGGTGCCAAATGTGGTTCATTTTTAAGGAAACAACAATGGTACTGGGAGCCTGGTTGGCAGGGACCCAGTACACCTCAGTCAAAGTTGCATCAAAATCTAGGCAAGAAGTTGGGGCTACTGCAACAGACACCCAGTTTCTCATACTGTGTCATACTGATGTGAAAACGGATAACGTGAAGGAAGCAGATGGGGTTAGTTCAAGGGATGGAGACAGTGTCTTGTACTTGGCAAAGTTTGAATTGTATTACAGCAGAGACTCCAAGGGCCGTATCATATAAAGTGAGCACTAATTTAAGACACAGTCTCTGCCACAGTTTTGGGTTCACTATTTTCTTAAATAGTTGAACAGCTAGAGTGGTGCTATTTTATGACCTTAGACATTGGTAAATGGCGGTTTGTGCCAGGAGCTTAAACGACATGCCCTGATCTTGAAATGTATCAGCATTTGTTGACATGTCTAAAGTACATAACAGAATATAACACAATAACGTCAACAAAGCAAGATAACACAACGCAGCACAACAACCACAGTAAAAAAACAACAAAATCACATTGCACAACAGAACAAAAAACAACTTACTTCATCAGCACGACAAAATGGCACACAATTCATTCACGCAAACATTCTTGTCCCTTATGACCACAATCCAAAACCTGTTTTCATAACACAGAGGTAAAGTGTGTTTGCACAATGCACTGCCTGAACTTACCACTGAGGGCATTAAATAGCACCAGCCAAAAATGTTTTTTGATCGAGCCCTGACGGTGTTGCCAATTACTTTAGGAGTAAATAAGTGCACATGTCCCAACTGACACTGATCAAACCATGACCTGAGTATTTGAGGAAGGAGTGAATATCAGTCTAGCTGAAAGAAAATAGAGAAAACGCAGTAAAAGGATATACACGGTAAACCACAAATATGATTTTATTTTTACATGACATATAAGCACAATCTTCTATGACCTTTCCATCTATTAGTGAAGTCTGCCATAACGACTCAATGTGATTATTCCATGTTTTTAGCAGAATGCTTTACCCTGGAGAACAATATCAGAGCCTGCAGTGATTACAGTGAAAACTGGAATTATTGGAGTATTAATAGAATTTCTGCTCCAGAAGCGCGTTAACTGTACATTTTCTTTTGCCATCGATCTCTTAAAAGACCTGTGCAGGCAGACATGTTTTTTTTCTAATGATAACAGCAGTTGGTCTTTCCCATCAGTTATATGTTATGTTCAAAAATGGAATCTAATTGTGTCATCTAAGACAGGCCTCAGGAAATGTATCAATGACAATTTTGAGGTCAAACGTCCCTGTACATTAATCCTGTATAAAAATTTGCTACTAAATAAAACATCTTTATTCCCTCTCTGGTTTTCATGCACTGTATCTTTATCTGCTGTATATCAGTGCAAATAGGTACCCTGAAACTCCCCTTTTTCGTTTCTTTGTTTAGAGTAACAGACAATACAATTGTGATGCCCCTTCTTGGGATCCCAAGCCAGTCAGAGGTCACTGGTCATTAACCCGGAAGGGCAATATTGTTTACAATTGGTGCCCTGTGGTCACTGTACTGGAGCTCTGCAAACTGAAAGCCAAGCCGTTCCCTTGAGTCACTTGGCTCTCTCAAGGCTAGTGAGACCAAGCAGACAAGGCTTACTCCAGGAGATGGAGAAGCTGACAGACTGTGAATCAGTCACATGATTGATAACACTCAATCAAATCAACTTCCAGTAAGTGGTTTACATTATAAAAAGGAAAATACGTTTTTCAATGTGTTGTTGTAGAGTCATGCATAGTCATGTCTTCCAATGCAGACACATCATTCATCATGTGATATTGAACATGGAGCAAGTGATGAACTGCTATTTAATCAAATGTACCTTTCTAGCATGTTCTCTAAGTGTCATGAAGTTATGGTTAGCAAGATCATGAAAAACACATTTACTGATTGTTTAGAATTATTCCAGAGATGTCATAAACACTATGACCATTCCCCTTCATAATCCTATTATTTTATTTATGTTAATCACTTGCTTTTAGCCATCTTTATTTTAGTTTTAGGTCCTTAAACACATACAGTACAGGTTCCATTTTAACTATTGTTTCCATTTTAGTTGGCCTGTCTGCACTTTAGTCCACATTTAGAATGTCATTACCTTTTGCAGAACTCGTGAAAGTGTCAATTCATCTAAACAATGCCATTTTGGAAGTATTCAATTGGGTTCTCCCGCAAAATAAGGAGGTTGATTGGCAAGATATAGTCAGGGATATTGGTAATCACACTCTCCATTGGTGCTCAGCACTCTCTAAAAATAGTCCAAGTTCTCAATTTAAAGGGGAGTATAGAAAATCAAAAAATATCCAATTTCAAAAACCCACCACTCAGCAAGAATTTAACCACTGAGAAGAATACACTTGGGGTTTTCCAGTGGTGTCCTTATATGGCCCAGTGTAGCTCACCAATGCACAGATGAGGAACACATTTCACTTACAGGAATCCTGGAACCAATTCTTACAATGTATTCCATGGGTGCCATTCCTTTAAGGGTTGGTGTCTAAGAAGATTTCCCAGTGGTGGGACATAAGATAGGTACCAGCACAGCAAGCCACAATGGCACGAGTAACTACTGCAAACACAAGGAGATAATGGACGGAGCGCTGAATCTTTTCAGACACTCACCCCTGGTCACAGATCTGGGTTGAATCCATCATCGTTCTTTAGCTCACTTCGCCACCCCAGTTCAGACACAGCTATATACAAAACAATCTTGACCCTGTGCCTCATGGGAACAGTCCAGCCCGAACTGCCAAGCCATGTCTTCCCTGGACCGGAAACAAGCATCCTGGGAACCGTTTTGGGCTAACAGCCCTCATCAGCCAGGCTAGCTTGAATCCAGTGGCAAAGTGAGCAAGGGACCCACTTCTGGGCATACCCTGCCAACTTAGGGCGAACAAAGCAAACACAAGCAGATGATGGACGGAGCACTGAATCTTTTCAGACACTCACCCCCAGTCACAGATCTGGGTTGAATCCATCATCGGTCTTTAGCTCACTTCGCCACCCCAGTTCAGACACAGCTATATTCAAATCAGTCTTGACCCTGTGCATCATGGGAACAGGCCAGCCCGAACTGCCAAGCTATGTCTTCCCTGGACCGGAAACAAGCATTCTGGCACCGGTTTCGGGCTAACAGCCCTCATCAGCCAGGCTAGCTTGAATCCAGTGGCAAAGTGAGCAAGGGACCCACGTCTGGGCATACCCTGCCAACTTAGGGCGAACAAAGCAAACACAAAGAGATGATGGACGGAGCGCTGAATCTTTTCAGACACTCACCCCCAGTCAGAGATCTGGATTGAATCCATCATCGTTCTTTAGCTCACTTCACCACCCCAGTTCAGACACAGCTATATGCAAATCAGTCTTGACCCTGTGCCTCATAGGAACAGTCCAGCCCGAACTGCCAAGCCATGTCTTCCCTGGACTGGAAACAAGCATCCTGGGACTTGTTTCGGGCTAACAGCCCTCATCAGCCATACTAGCTTGAATCCAATGGCAAAGTGAGCAAGGGACCCACGTCTGGGCATACCCTGCCAACTTAGACCAAACCAAGCAAACACAAGGAGATGAAGGACGGAGCGCTGAATCTTTTCAGACACTCACCCCCAGTCACAGATCTGGGTTGAATCCATCATCGTTCTTTAGCTCACTTCGCCACCCCAGTTCAGACACAGCTATATGCAAATCAGTCTTGACCCTGTGCCTCATGGGAACAGTCCGGCCTGAACTGCCAAGCCATGACTTCCCTGGACCAGAAACAAGCATCCTGGGACCGGTTTCGGGCTAATAGCCCTCATCAGCCAGGCTAGCTTGAATTCAGTGGCAAAGTGAGCAAGGGACCCACGTCTGGGCATACCCTGCCAACTTAGGGCGAACAAAGCAAACACAAGGAGATGATGGACGGAGCGCTGAATCTTTTCAGACACTCACCCCAAGTCACAGTTCTGGGTTGAATCCATCATCGGACTTTAACTCATTCGCCACCCCAGTTCAGACACAGCTATATGCAAATCAGTCTTGACCCTGTGCCTCATGGGAACAGTCCAGCCCGAACTGCCAAGCCATGTCTTCCCTGGACCGGAAACAAGCATCCTGGGACCGGTTTCGGGCTAACAGCCCTCATCAGCCAGTAGCTACTGGCCACTGGTCAGAATTGAGAAAAAGTGCACAGCATTGTTGGCATACGATATCTCTGGAACCATAAGGGCTAAAATGATGATTTCAGACTCAGGATGATCATCTTAAGCAAGTGGGACCTGGCCACGTGCAATTGTTTCCTGGGTTCTATGTGAATTATACAAGATGGATAAAATCATTCTACACTCACAGGGCAGACCAGGGACGATGCAGGCTCACGCTTCTTAATGTTGTAGGCAGTGAACAGAATCGCAGCCCAGTTCATGGTCTACTTCCTTCTGGGCAGCTAGCTGGTATATCCGTGGGGCTCCTGTGTAGGCTCAGGTGCTTGAGCTGACTTCACAAAGGTTCTTACAATCAGCTGGAGCTTGTGATTTCTTCTTGAGGGTTAGGTCCTCTTGCTGGATAGTAGACTTGTGTTCTTTCCTCAGGTCAAAAAGTGAGATGTCTCAGCAGGCTTTCCCAGAATTGGACCTTGTCTGTGGGAGAATGGCAGCCTAGCAGATGCTCCATTCCTGATCCTTTGGCTTCTGATTTGCAATAATGCACAGGCCTTCTTAGTGTCTAGGTGATGAGAAAAAAAAACAAACACTGGCTAAGGAGGCTAGAATTTATATCCTCCTATTTACAAATGTGAGCTGCTTGAGCCAATCTGAGCGTCTGTAACTTTTAGAACTTTTGTGGCCCTTCCAGTCCTTGAAGAGTGTTATTTCCACTGTTGCTTGCAACTTTCAAGTTCCTTCTGGCCAGTTTTCGCAATGACACCTGTTTGGGCTGGCACTGGTTTGATATGCATTTGTCACCAACTGGAAGCTTCTTTGTCAGGTGGGATGGCAACAGCACAGGAAATGGCTGGGAGGTGGATTTTGCTCCAACAGGGGAACCATCCTATAAAGACAAAATGAACTGGGTTGAAGACCTCCTCTCTATCAGACAAAATCTATTAGTAAGGATGACAGAGATTATGTATGTGCAGCAGTACTTAATTTGAGCCAGTGGTTTCTGGTGCACAGGCCCCTAATCATCAAAGCCAAAACATTCATTTACGGGAGATTAAGTTATTTGCCCAGAATCACAGGATGTTGAGCCGACGCCGAGACTCCAACCTAGTTCCTCAGCTCAGAAGTCAGCAGCTCTCACTTTTATGACAAATCTTCTCTCCCCTTTCATAGTTAGTAGTTGGCTCTGTTTAAGGCGGCACTAACAGGAGGAATGGGCTGGTGCAAGCTGCCTCCTGACATGAGCCCCGGCACTTATTTTTCTACAAATTGACCACTGATGTGCAGGCTGGGATGTATCTGATGAACATTACTCATCCAGCAAAGAGGGGATATGCGGTACACAAGCATGTGGTCCAGTCGACCCCATCACTTAACAGAACTCATTACTTGTAACACCTTGATGAAGGCCCCAAGCCCCATTTATGGGGACTGAACAAACCTCTTACAGGAAGAGTGACTAGGTGGTCTCCTCACAGGGGTCCTGGGAAAAGGTATGTTGCTGACTAGATTTGTGCAGCTACACCATCATACACAAAATACCCTGGGTTGTGTAGCCATTTCCACTGTCACTCAAATGGGGTACGCGTTGGGTATGCTTGTAGGATCAGAGCTCAGATTGACAAAAGCTAAAGTAAAGGAGAACCTCCAGTGGACTCACTCAAAGGTAGGGAAGCACAGCTTATCAAAAGTACTTTTGTTCTCACAGTCATTTTCTGTAAAATTGCTTGTTTATGTCATATTTATTTTGCCTTTATATGAGTGATAGAGCAAAATATAGACATGACAAAAAGGAATAATTCATTGTGAGTTTATTGTTCGATTACTGCCTTACACTCTCTTCACATCTATCTCTTCCTGGCCCCTATTTTTGTATTGTGAAAGCATGTACAAGTTCACTGATTATCACATCATTCATCTGCATCTCTCCATCGCCACTGTGTTCTATGCAATGCACATCCTGCACATATTTCAAAATATATACAAATTTGATGATTATGCTTTTCACTGAAGGTATTCTGTATGAGTACATATTAGCAGTAGACAGCCGAATAGAAATACCTTCTCTAAATTCCATACATATTATAATATTATAATTATGTCCCTATATGTACTAAAGTATTTGAATTTGTCTTCAAATTCTTTCTTTGGAATCATTATGTCTTATAATCTGGGAGTTTTCGTAGGTTAAAATATATTTCAGATATAATAAACTGCACTTGGCATCTGAATTACCATAACTTCACTTAAGCATGAGTGATACTGTGTAGTATTAAACACTGCTAAAGGAATGTATGATCCAGGGAGCTCTTACTCCCATCATCAAGAAATGATTTGTAGTGACACTATCATCAATTCTTTCTATGACAACCTGGTTTAAGAATAAGCCGGAGCAAACATTTTAATCAGGGCAAAAGCTTTCGAAAATTGGGTATTTTATGTTACATGATTTTTGCAACATTTTTGTGTCATTTCACAGTTGTTGTATCCCATGTAGTCTAGTGTGGTTCGAGCAGGAAATATCTTGAAGGTACTGTAAAACGGCAGTGCAGAGACATTTTCCGTAATCTCCATTAAAATGTCTCTTTACAAATCAATTTATTTATTGCAGTCTGGCACAAAATATGTGTATGTAAGACAGACACGCTCAGAAAACATTTGGAAAAACACTTTTCATATACAGAAAGGTTGGCTTTGTATAATTAAAAGGACAGCCTCACATGGAAATATTTGTGTGAGTGAATCTACTATCTGAGGTGGCGAGTCTGTTTTCCAGGGCTGGAATTGCCTGGGAATTTGTGCAACCTGCATAATTGATGTTATTGAGGAACTCATTTCTCCCATTCGGTCCCACCATAGTAACTGTCTTAAATGGGGGGGGGGGGGGGAGGGGGGGACAAAGGTTTTAAATGGCCCCAAGTGGTTTCTACTGCTGATATCGAATGAGCAGACTTGGCCCACCTACACGAAAATATGACTAAAACTAGCCACAGTAGTCGCGAAATGTAACATTGCTAAACATTGGGGGGCGATTGCCCCTCCTGAAGTGGCAAACTGGATTTCTGACCTTGACTGGTGTCAACAAGCAGAACGCACGATTTACCAAAGCAGAGGGTGCCCGAACAAATGGGAAAACGTCTGGGGACCCTGGCAGACTATTGAGGCAGATAATGTATAAGCATAGGGGGAAGGGAGGGGGGGGGGTGAGACTGAAGCTTAATGTATGTACTGTCTAAGAAACGCCAAGATGGAAAGCATGCAACTTGTAATATACTGTACTGAATACGTAATTGAATTGTTGAATTCTGAGCATGTTAATAAAAAGAATTTTTAAAAAATGTCTTAAATGTACTGGGACATGGGCAATAGTAAATTCCTTTCTAGAGTAAGAAGGGAAACACCTCCTAAATTGCTGGGAGTTTAGTGGAAGGGGTTTCTCCACAGGAAAAATGATTTCCCCACTGGAGCAAAAGAGCCAGTGCATTTGTATTTGCTCAGTAGATATTCGCATGAGCAATTATCAATTGTTTGTTTCCTTTTGTAGAAAATGCAGTGCACAAATGTGTTCTAGGTGTATGCATGAAAACCTGTAACTGTTTAATAATTTCAGCCTTCGAGAAAATCTACAGCCACATGAGGTTGTAAACCTTAGCATGTTGCTGACAATGTTTACAAACATGCCCAGCTTTGCAACTTTACAAAGATGGGCTAATCGCCACTGCATTTTCTCAACCTTTTTAATTTGTTCTGAAGATTCTCCAGTCTTTTCTTTCTTTTTGACTCAGGCTTAGGGGCATCTGGTACCATAGGACTTCCCAAACTGCAGTTCCATAGGTTACTCCTGGTGTTCCCTAAGATTTGGAGGACACTCAATTGATTCTGCCCCTCTGTAGCCTTGTAGAGAAAGCATCCTTCTGACTCATATGTTAATTTCCTGGCTGATGCCAACATAATATAGTGTCTGGGCTGCAGTAGCTATACGAAGGAGTAATATCCACTGACCTCAGAAAAAAGTGACAACCCTGATTTTGCAGTTTGGTGAATTTCCGATCGGCTTAACAGCAGAGAGTCAGGCCGTACAATGCTGAGGGGAAGGTCACTGAAGACATATTTGAAGAGGCAGAAAAGTTACCATTTTACATATTTCTTGGTATATAATAGATCTGGCTACAAGGTGTTTTGGGAACTGCAGAAGACCAAGGTGTGGAAACTAGGATCAGGAACTAGACCGCTAATTATTCCGTATATGTTTGGATTTTTTCCTTTGATATACCTTCCTTAATGGTTTGTGTTTGTTTGCCATCTAGATTACCTGCTGAGCCTGTCTACCCTGTCAACAATCTGAGAAAGCAGGCAAGTGGCACCTGTGCTTTTGGCTCTCTCTTCCCCCATTTTTTGCTCATTATCTCTGACTGTTGTCATTAACAGAGAGTGAGCAGGAGGTTTAGGATTCTGGCCCGCATCTGGACTGATCATAGTTCTCAGCCCCAAGCTTAACACTGCCCTATCTGCAGTGTATAATTAACTATACAGTCTAAATCAAGTTAATGCAACATCCGCCTACTTATGGTGGATGTCCAGCACTCACATAACTCTAAATGAGGGCATAAATACAGTGAACAGTAATAAATGGGCCAGCTTTATGTTTATCTTATTGAATGTGGATGTTGGCGTTCACTAGACATATTTTTAACAAGAATGTGTGCAGATTACAGATTGCTTGCAATCAACTTTAGTGCATCTGCTAGAAATGAAAGATTGCCAGTGTCTTTTTAGAATGAATTGTAAGAGGAAGATGATGAGAGACAGCAGCCTATACAGATACAATCAACCATAACTGTAGCTATAACATGCACCCTCACCATGCATTGCTAATTACTTCCCTTATGACAGCACTCATGACATGTTCTATGACATCATTGATAGCATAACTGCAACATCTGAAATGACATCATTGATGACAACGTTGTGCCTGGCACGAGTTACTGTTACTTTAGGGCTTGAGTTATAGTTACTTGAGATAACCATAACTGGTGAATTTCAGTGGTTTACTGTTGTGTTGAGCTAACAACAGTATGTTTTGACTGACATTTTCACATAACTATAACGTCCCTTTAAGCTTTATTTTTTCAGTGAATTTTTAAGGTGTTTATTAATGCCAAAGTAAGATATTAGTACCATAGGTAACTATAATGTCACTTTAAGCTTTATTTTTGTCAGGGAATTTATATATATATATATATTGATAGATAGAAATAGATATATGCATAGAGAGAGCAAGAGAGAGACACACGTACGTGTGTGAATGCACATACTCTTTACAGTTGCCCTTTGCAGGTGGCTCCACTGGTTTTATCTGTGGCCCTGAGTGTGCCCCCACTTCTAGAGATGCTACTTTAAGGATAGCAGGTCCTCCTGCAATACCTACTTGTTAGACCTGGCATCAATGGTGTCGTTTTACCTCTAACTTTTTATTTTTTGTACCTCCTGTTGTTTCTGACTCTGCTCATTTTGCCACTGCTAACCAGTACTGAAGTGCTTGTTCTCTCTCCTTAAAATATAGTAAGATTAGCTTATAACCAATTGCCACATTTAATTTACTTGTAAGTCTCTAGTAAAGTGGCTCTACGTGTGCCCAGGGCCTGTAAATTAAATGCTACTGGTGAGTCTGCACCACTGATTGTGCTACTACTTAAGTAGTACTTTAAACATCTCTCAGGGCTGCCATTGCAGCCTGTGTGCACAAATTCAAACTGCCACGTCATCCTGGCAAAATAAACCTTTTTCCAGACCCAAACCTTCCTTTTTAATACATGCAAGTCACCCTCAGGGTATGCCGTGGACAGCCCAGAGGGCAGGGTGCAATATTTTTAAAAGGTTTGACATGTACTTTTAAGTTTTACAAGTCTTGGTAGTGAAAAACCCCTTAAGTCATCTTTCCCTACTGTAAGGCCTACCTCGCCCATAGGATACCATTGGAGCTACCTTATCACATTTTATAAGTGTAATTTCCAAACGGGAGCAGGTAATCAATTAATGTTTGGTGTCTTTGGAATTGTAATGAAAAATCCTAACATAATGAAGTTGGGTTCTAAATTACAATTTTGAAAATGTCACTTTTAGAAAGTTATATTAGAGAAACAATGGTTCATTGGAGCAGTTAGTCATATATAAGTATCTAAAAAAGCAAGACTTTTCACAAGGAATGACCTATTTGTATATTTACATGTA
The DNA here is from genome assembly GCA_963921515.1 of Calotriton arnoldi. NCBI lineage: Eukaryota > Metazoa > Chordata > Amphibia > Caudata > Salamandridae > Calotriton > Calotriton arnoldi. Next base: position 16,328 of record CAWUFW010019749.1, on the reverse strand, counting down.
CCACCCGAATGCAACGATTAAGTTAGAAAGGCAAGTATGATGCAGGACAACAGATAATGATTCTTTTGCAATTGTTTTATTCATTGCAGCATACTATCTTGTTTTTGTTTTTTGTCTCTTTTTAACGGTGATTATCACGATCCAGTGCTCACAAAAAAGTGATAAAATAGTGCCTGAGTGGGTGAAAAAACATTATAAGGAGTTAGGTAGGCCAACGGCATTTCGATCTCATTATGTTTCTATCATCATCAGGACAGGTGAGTGACCACCTGGTATCTCTAGAAAAAAGAGAGAGGGGGGGTCAGACAGAGGGACCCCAAGTTGCCTGATCAGTTATCTACATTTAGTCTACTTGCCAAAAGAGGTTAATTTCAAGGAATGTCACACATCTGATGTGTACATATGGAATCACTACTACTATAGCAGAAGGGACAATAGACTCCCTGGTGTGAGGGTAACGCAGTGCTGTCAGTCCCAGGCAAGGATGCAGTAGTTTGAGGATGGACTGGGTTAGTTAATAAGGCCGGGGGACTTCAATATTGACATATCAAGGTGGTACACCACTTACTCGAGAAGGGCCAGAGCAGCAGTCTATCAGAATCACGTAGATGTGGGTGGAATTCTTAGATGTGCGGAGTGTATCCATAGTAAAAAGCCTAAAGGATTTGAGAAACAGTATGGAATTAAGGGCAAGGTATACAGTTAGGTGGCATACATATGGATGGAAATTAAGGACACTTGTGCCAATGTCAGCTTGAAATTCGTATATAATGGTTAGTGAGCTGAAAGAGATCTCAATCCTGAATTATGTGTCGTGTTATTTTAATTGCCTTTGGGGAGAGAGGTAGACATAAGACCCTAGTTCTAAAAATTGCGGCAAGGCTACATGCGGCAGAGAGGGCTAATCCACTTATGTCGTAGGATGCTGTATGAAATTAGGGACCCACGGCGTAAATCGTTCAAGTTGCGGAATAAGTCTCTTATATCTTGTATCTTGTAATTAATAGCAAGGTGTTCAGTAAAGGAGAGGCTATCAAAGAGACTCTATGCACGAAGTGGAGAGTCTGCAGGGACTTATTTGGGTCTTGGCAGAGTGGCTTCCTTAGTACGGCTGGGCAGTCAGTCTGATGGCTGGGAACTGAATCTACACTGAGGGCTGAGCGCGAAAGGGGTTGTTTTAGCCACAGAAGTTAAAGGCGCGTGCACCGCTAGGTTCAAACTAGAGCACTGACTGTGGTAGTCACGGAGCATGCGCTGTACGAGAGGTGAGGTATCAGCGCTCGTATTTTATTCCAACGTGGGCTGGAAATAAATATTCTACTGATTGAAGCAATTAAAGATGGCATTTTCTTGCCCTAACCATTTGGTGACTGCATCCTGTCTCTGGGTCACATGGCTTGGTGTAGTCGACAGTTGGGCTTTGTGAATTCCTCCTACACAGTCACACACATTGGGGGGCTTAGGTGTGACTGGATGGGCCATCACTGGCAGGATGGGGGGAGGAGTTGGGCCAAGCCCCACTTACACTTAAATAGACTGTGTCCTGTCTCTACACAAAGGGCTGCATACCCCCTGTAGTTAGTCTGTAGCCAGGGCCAGGAGGGCAGGGGACCTGTGCACTTCAAAGGCATACCTCTAGCACAACTGAGTATAAATACTTGACCTCAGACACCAACTCTTCAGTACACTTCTGGACCTGTGGATATTCTGCCAGGAAGAAGGACTGCTGTGCTGCTGATAGGACTGCCACACTGCTGGGCTGCTCTCTGAAGGGCTGCTGCCCTGGTATGCTGACCTGCTGCCTGCTGCCCTCCTGCCTTTGGTGAAAAGGACTGGACATGCAACTCTTGAACCCAGAGTGACTCCAAGGACTATTTGGCTGGCCTCCTGACCTGAAGCCTCAGGGCCACAACAGGCTTCCAACAAGCTTGCACTTGCACTGGTCCATCTGTGAGTCTACCCTGTCAAGTGGTGCAACCCAGTCCTGGACCCTTAGAAGTGGGCTTAAGGTACTCTGTCAGCCTCTGTGGATCCTGCTGTACCAACACATCTCCTCTGCTGCGCAGCACAACTTCTAGCAGAATCAACGCATATCCGCTGCTGTGTGGATTGGACCCATCGCAAAGACCTGCATCGCCTCTGCAACCCGCAACGCCTTCGGATCCACTGCTGCGCGATGCATCCTCGGCACAGGCCCTGGCATCCCTCATCAGAGGCAGCCTAGACGATGACACTGGACTACGCATCGTAGCCTCACATCGCAGCCTCGCAGCTCCTCAGAGCTAACGCATCGCCCCAACTGCACAGCGCATCCTCGATGCTGGACTTTGCATAGCAAGTCCTCATTGAAGGGATCCTCGATGACGATGGAGGACCTTACATCGCATCATCACTGCATCTCAGAACCTGTGCATCACTTCAGCTGTGCACCACATCTTTGGCGGGATCCCCGCAATGCTCTACAAACCAGGATTTAAAGTACTTTCAGCACCTAACTGGGGCCTTGTACCCGGCTCGCATTCCATGGTGGTTGGCCTGAACTTGTGACTTTATCCTGGTCTTGCACGACCTGATATCACAGTTAGAGCTCTGTGCTTTTTTGGCACAGTTTTCACTAAAATCTTTAACATTGAATATCTCAGGTTGTAATGATCGGATTTTTGTTGTTTTGGTCTTGTGTTATTTGCTAAAGGAAGTTCTGTTCTCCTAACTTGATGTGGGATCCTTTTTGTGTGGTGTTTTGTGTGGGTTACATATTGCCTCTAAATTAAGCCTGACTGCTCTGTGCCAGGCTACCAGAGGGTTGAGCACAGGTACATTTATGTTTGGCTTGTGCCTCACCCTCACCCTGTTTGCTGCTTAACCAGTGCTAACACCCCAGTCGATCAGCAACCCAATTTATTACACTACTTTTGCAAGATTTAGCATTAACTTTTTTTTTGGGGAGGTTCGCCGTTTTCGTGCATTTGGTGAAGCTTTAAAAATACTTACACACATTTGGCAAAGGACAATTTAGACAATTAAACTCCATTCTAAGAAAAATGGAGCCAGACAGGAGCCCCACAAGATAATGTTGTTAGGTCTTGTGCTTTCAAAGTCAGTACGTGTTAATAAAAGTTCACAATATAATGTGTAGAGAGCACAATCCCTGTTTTTCAGATTTATTGTACACTATAAAGGTTCCAGTTCATATCCCCACAATTACCTTCTTTGTTTTGTCTAGTCAAATAAAGCATTTAGTAGTCTTTGGAAACCATTTGGCTTCTGATACAGTACTGTCATATCGCAACATATTTGTTTGCTGTTCATCCATCCACAGCTAATCAAGTTGCACGAAGGATCGGTTGGTATCACCGTCGTCAAAAAACACACACTGTTGCTTTTTTGCAATGAGCTATGTTTTTGAGAGCATCTTGTGATAGGGGTGTCGCCATGCACTAAAGCAGTAAGTGAAGTAGGCCATGACTAGTAACATCAAGTATGCAAAGAAGCCGATGTTGCAACACATGGGGTTTTAGCTATGTTGCTGCTGCCGCTCTGTGTCTTTCCAGGCCAAAAGGCCTACGCTGCAGTGGCTTTGATTTGAGTGGCCCTTCTTAAAACCACACTTAACTTTTGGAGTCATCATTTTTTTGGGGGGGGCCCAAGCTTCCAGGCTATTTTAAGTAAGTTTGAGACAATCTTTTGTGTCTATCATAAAGAGAAATTAGCCTATACTATGAAGGGTCAGTCCATCCTCCACATTTTTAGAAAGGAATCATTAAAGTTCTGAGAAAAGGCCCCAGAGTACATGAAGTAAGCTACCTAAGATTAGGGTGACCAACCATCCGTAAATTTCACGGACTGTCCGTAATTTTGGTGTGATGTCCGTTGTCCGTCATTATTCCTTTTACGGACGCCTTATGTCCGTAATTTAGGGGATTAATTACAGCAAACTGTGCTGTTCTCCTGCGAGAAGCCCCCAGGGGCAGATTTACAAGCCCCTTGCGCCACTTTTGCGTCACTTTTCCCATGTTAAAAGTGACGCAAAGGTAGCGCAAGGGGCTTGTAAATCTGCCCTCAAGAGTTTAAAAGATCTTGGGGCCAGCTCGCACCTCTCTTCTGAACTCCACAGGATGCAGCAGCCCCTCCCCGTCCTCACACAGGCTGTGGATAGGCCCATTGTCATTCTGATTGAGGCTGATTATCACCTTTAGAATGACAATGGGCTGTCTGTCTTTAACATAACATGTGGCAAGTGAGTGCCTGGGAGGCAAGTGACTCACTTGGAGCCCGTAAATTGCAATTACTGATTACAGAGAAGCTTTCCCCATTCAGCATACTGTGGGGAACTTGTGGGGAACTTGCGGCCTTGTGCAGTTTGCCAATGTTGTTCATTGATAGCCCAACGTAAATAAATCACAGTATCCTAAATATCATTATACCGCCCACATCCGAGCAAAGGAAATCTCGTTTGCCCCAGTGCTGACAAAATACTTCTGCATGTTACTATTGGATCACTTCGCTGAGCAGGAGCAGTGATAGGGCAGGAGCAGTGACCGGGCAGGAGAAGTGATGGGGCAGGAGAAGTGATGTGGCAGGAGCAGTGACCAGGTAGGAGCAGTGATCGGGCAAGAGCAGTGATCGGGCAAGAGCAGTGACAGAGCAGGAGCAGTGACCAGGCAGGAGCAATGACCGGCTATTAGCAGTGACCGGGCACGAGAAGTGACGGGGCAGGAGAAGTGATGTGGCAGGAGTGGTGACCGTGCATGAGCAGGAGCGGTGACCAGGCAGGAGCAGTGACCGGGCAAGAGCAGTGACCTGGCAAGAGCAGTGACAGGGCAGGAGCAGTGACCGGGCAGGAGCAATGACCGGCAGGAGCGGTGACCGGGCATGAGCAGGAGCAGTGAAAGGGCAGGAGCAGTGACGGGACAGGAGCAGTGACGGGATAGGAGCAGTGACAGGGCAGGAGCAGTGACGGGGTAGGAGAAGTGATGTGGCAGGAGCGCTGAACGGGCATGAGCAGGAGCGGTGACCAGGCAGGAGCAGTGACCGGGCAAGAGCAGTGACCGGGCAGGAGCAATGACGGGACAGGAGCAGTGACAGGGCAGGAGCAGTGACGGGGTAGGAGAAGTGATGTGGCAGGAGCGGTGACCGGGCATGAGCAGGAGCGGTGACCGGGCAGGAGCAGTGAACGGGCAGGAGCAGTGAATGGGTAGAAGCAGTGATGGGACAGGAGCAGTGACAGGGCAGGAGCAGTGACGAGGTAGGAGAAGTGATGTGGCAGGAGCGGTGACCGGGCATGAGCAGGAGTGGTGACCGGGTAGGAGCAGTGACCGGGCAGGAGCAGTGACGGGACAGGAGCAGTGAACAGGCAGGAGCAGTGATGGGACAGAAGCAGTGACGTGATAGGAGCAGTGACAGGGCAGGAGCAGTAACGGGGTAGGAGAAGTGACGTGGCAGGAGCGGTGACCGGGCATGAGCAGGAGTGGTGACCGGGCAGGAGCAGTGACCGGGCAGGAGCAGTGAACGGGCAGGAGCAGTGACCGGGCAGGAGCAGTGACGGGACAGGAGCAGTGACGGGACAGGAGCAGTGAACGGGCAGGAGCAGTGAACGGGCAGGAGCAGTGACTGGGCAGGAGCAGTGAACGGGCAGGAGAAGTGACTGGGCAGGAGCAGTGATGGGACAGGAGCAGTCGACGGGCAGGTCAGTGACCGGGCAGGAGCAGTGACCGGGCAGGAGCAGTAACCAGGCAGGGGCAGTAACCAGGCAGGAGCAGTGACCGGGCAGGAGAAGTGAAGGGGAAGGAGCAGTGATAGGGCAGGAGCAGTGATAGGGAGGAGCAGTGACTGAGCACGAGAAGTGATGGGGCAGGAGAAGTGATGTGGCAGGAGCGGTGTCCGGGCATGAGCAGGAGTTGTGACCAGGCAGGAGCAGTGATCGGGCAAGAGCAGTGATCGGGCAAGAGCAGTGACCAGGCAGGAGCAGTGACCGGGCAGGAGCAATGACCGGGTAGTAGCAATGACCGGGTAGTAGCAGTGACCGGGCACAAGAAGTGATGGGGCAGGAGAAGTGATGTGGCAGGAGAAGTGATCGGGCAGGAGCAAGGACCGGGCAGGAGCAGTGACCTGGCAGGAGCAAAGACCGGGCAGGAGCAATGACCGGGTAGTAGCAGTGACCGGGCACAAGAAGTGATGGGGCAGGAGAAGTGATGTGGCAGGAGAAGTGATCGGGCAGGAGCAAGGACCGGGCAGGAGCAGTGACCTGGCAGGAGCAATGACCGGGCAGGAGCAATGACCGGCAGGAGCGGTCACCGGGCTAGAGCAGAAGCAGTGAAAGGGCAGGAGCAGTGAAAGGGCAGGAGCAGTGACGGGACAGGAGCAGTGATGGGATAAGAGCAGTGACGGGGTAGGAGAAGTGATGTGGCAGGAGCGGTGACCGGGCATGAGCAGTAGCGGTGACCGGGAATGAGCAGTGAACGGGCAGGAGCAGTGAACGGGCAGGAGCAGTGAACGGGCAGGAGCAGTGAACGGGTAGAAGCAGTGACTCGGCAGGAGCAGTGAACAAGCAGGAGAAGTGACTGGGCAGGAGCAGTAATGGGACAGGAGTAGTCGACGGGCAGGTCAGTGACCGGGCAGGAGCAGTGACCAGGCAGGAGCAGGGAACGGGTAGAAGCAGTGACTGGGCAGGAGCAGTGATGGGACAGGAGCAGTCAACGGGCAGGTCAGTGACCGGGTAGGAGAAGTGACTGGGCAGGAGAAGTGACGGGGTACTATGGCACTGCAATCCTCGTCATAGTTTGAGGAGGAGAGATGCACCTCTTTTAAGCTAAGCAAAGTCAGAGAAATCACGGAGATTGCAGAGGCTGTTTTTGGATACCCTCAAAGCTGATTTTGGGTTCCCCTGTCTGCCCTACAAACTATTCATGTTTATTGCTTGAGTTCAGAGAGGCCCGGGAATGCTTGAGCTGAAGCCCTAACACACACTAGAGACAAAAATGAACAAATGAACCAGTGGAACCTGCCGACCACAATAAAGAAGCTGCAAAACACAACCACGGGACATTGCTTTTGTTTCCACACCAGCTTGCAACACATGGGGATCGTTTAATGATTTCTACCTTTAGTGTGATACTTCATAGCTGGGTGGGATCAGCCTGAGCAATGACAGATCGCTGGACCAAGATTTCAGAGCAGTTGACAGCACTGTGCCAGTGTGGCCAGAATCTTGGGGGGCTTGAGCTGCAGCACCTCTGGCTGTAAAACAGGTGAATGCAAGCAAACATCCAAAGTGCCAAAAACTTTAGAAGGGTGCCTGTGACGCTGCACAAATATTTTCATCTACTCATTCGTTACCCGTGCTGGCCACATAAGAAAACAAATTTACTGGAGATGGCGAAAGTACAAAGCCTTGCAAGAGAAGCACCCAAAAAGCAGCATATGCTATAGTATACCAGTGGGATTTTGGAAGAGAACCCCTAAGAGAAGCAAGATTAGTCGACACAGACCCACATTCTGGGTCCACAAGGGGTTCAAAGGCTGGCTCCCAGCCCAGACTCTCCCAAGTATATTACCCGATGCATGAACCATGAACCAGGACCCTGAACTGTAAACAAAATATCAGACTGGACAACCCAGTGCAGTAACCATATAAATAGATTATGATTATATGAAATACCACAAAAATACTTGCACAGTTGCTCAAAGCTGCGCCCATACTGGAAAACCGTGAAGTACAAGATTGTTTCAACCTAATATAAACTTATTTTGACTTGTACTTATGTTCTTTGTCTCTTTGTTTACTTATATGCTATTGCATGACCTCCTCTGATGTGTCTGTAAAATGTATCTTTTGTCCCGAATTTTTGTCCTGAATTTTGACCTTCTGTCCTGCATTTTTGTCCTGAATTTTGACCCTTTGTCCTGAATTTTTACACTCACTGTCCTGAATTTGCACCCATGCCAGTTGGTCACCCTACCTAAGATGGCCACTTGGTGGAGAGGCTCCGCCGCGTGTCCGACCGGTCGCAGCTTTTCTGCCTGTTTTCCTGCCACCTCAACGACCATGCTGCATCTGTAAAGGAAGATGCAAGTAAGAAGATGCTGCGGTGCCGCTTTTTACTGTCGTATGGCACCGGTTTCTTTTCTTTTTCGGCATCACGGTTGCTTCCTCGGAAGCACCTGCCATATGTTTTTTAAATGTGCTTTTCTACCGAGGTGAAAGAAATGGTCACCGCGCTCTGAAAGGTTGAACAGACTTTTTGGGATGTAGTTAGGTATTTTTATAGTAAAAATCTGTTTGCATTGCGTATTCTGGTATGTAAACGATGCAACATGATTGGCATATACAAAAATTCTAAAGAGTCAGCATTAGGCCATAATTAATAACAACGTGCAAGTCTTGTCATTGCTGTGTTAGCACATTCAACAGCATGTGCGGGCTATGAATCCTTTGCAGTTTGCTGGCAACTAGGTGTGTGTTGTTTTCAACCTGTCAGTTGGTACTGGAATACAGCAGTGTCACCAAACTGGAGGTGTGACTTTACGTCAAATGGGGGTTCCCTAAAATAACAGATATCAACCCATTCTAGTGTTTCTTTTAAAAATATTCTAACAAATTCTGATATTCTAATATTCTGACGAATTTGCTTCAAGTAGCTAGTGTTCATTCTCGGTGTCATTTCTTTTTCCTCCTAACCGTGTTTTAAAGGGACTGGTATAGCCACTGTATTGGCTGCGTCATAATATTTTGACGAGTTGTCTGTGACATTAGCTATTCAATAAGTACCTTCTAATTTAAATAAGGTGTATTCACTCCAGTTCCATCTAGGTCTAGAGGATTGCCATAAAGTACGCTGTTCTGCTGGTCTGGGTGGTATCCACTGGGACTCCACAGCCCAAGGTGGTGGCAGCATATGCTTTTCATGACCAGAAAAAATACATCCAGGAAAAGTATGGATGTGTTACTGTTGATCACTCTGAAGGAATGTTATTTTCATGGCAGCTAAGGTAATTCTCATATATTCATTCGAGGTGTCTTGAGAGCAATTTCAGGCATATTCTCGCCCCACAAAGCCACCCATTGAAGCGTTAACATATGAGATTTCAAACATGGTAAAACATTTGTAGGCAGAATATGCCATTGCATGCAAATCATTGTTGAATGGTAGAATTGTTGATGTTAAACTCCTGTAGCCTCCTTTTCATATTTGGCTGGGCTGTAGGAGGGTGAAGCAGAGTATTCCCCAATTTTATGAGAAGGAATAGAGGGTAGAGTGTAAAAAAAATTGAGAGACTGTGTGTGTGTGTGTGGGTGTGTGTGTGGGTGTGTGCCTGTGTGTGCCTTTTTGTGTGTGTGTGCACGCACGAGCTAGAGAGAAAGGAAAGCAACAAAGGAAAGATTGACAGAAAGAGAAGCAGAGCTAAAGAGAGTCAAATGTGGCAGAGAAGCCAAGAACGAGTGGAGTCAAGAGATTGGGGGCATATTAACAAGGCCCGGCGATAAATATCGCAAAGCGCGCTTAGCGCTTGCATATTTATCGCCGGCTATCTCTGTAATTTATCGCCCGGTTAGCGCGTTATCAACAACGCGCATCGCCGAGGCGATAAAATTCCAGAGATAGCGTGGATATCGCCGTTTTCCATGGTGGAAAACGGCGATATCCTAGATGATAGGGCCTGTGGTCTTAGCCACAGAATCCACCCCCATGTTAAGTATGCCTTAGTCAGGAATTTAACAGACGTTAAATTCCTGCGTTAAGGCATACTTAACGCGATTTAAAAGATCGCTAACCCTCCTTGATAATATCGCGAAGCTGCCTTCGCGATATTATCCCTGTTTGGTTTCACAGCCACGCCTACTTTGCATTAGCGATGCAAAGTTAGGCGTGCTGGGAACGGGCGCTAAGTCAGCAAAACACGCGATAGCGTGTCTTTGCTGATAAGGCGATGAAATTATCGCTGCTTTTCGCCCGAAAACGGACGCAAAAGCGGCGATAATTTCATATCTCCCCCTTGTTAATATGCCCCTGAGAGACTTGACAATTTGCAGATGTGTCGCTCCTGTAGTTGAGATCCTTTAGCATTTGTAGCTTTTGTAGCTGTGGCTTTCTTAAGGCAGCTGCTAGGCAGTGATCTCTTATTTGATAGAGCTTTTACAGAGAGTACATGCGTGTCTCCTAAGTGGGAGACCCATCAAACACTGATGATGTTTGCTAGCAACGAGGGAGATGTTTGGTACAGCACATATTATGCTGGGAACACTAATTATCACTCAGACTTTATGAGTGTCATTGTTGTCACAGCCACAACCAACGGTTTCAGTTGGCAGGTATGTCCTATTTCTCTCTGCCATACGTGGTGTATCTTCATTTTTAAGGCCATCACTTATTTATGTATCAGACTTGCTACTATTTAGGTGCAATGGTTGTGTTAGCGCGTACCACTCTATTAGCAAGACACCTGTAGGAAAATGCTATTTAAGCATAGATGAACACTCAGGCAAGCCACATGGGAAACTTGAGATGAGGAATAATACTCTAGTGTATTATCATTCTTTCCTAACTAGTGTGTGCCTTATACCTATGCAAACGTATCCTGTATAGCTCCTGCACTTGCAAATGTCCAACCTTAATCTATATAGCTACTGGCCCAATGCAATTCACAAACATTTGCCACTGGTATATGTTCTTATGGAAAAAGTGAGAGGGGGAACGTCTGAAAAAGGGGAATAATTCCTCAAAATGAAATGGGTTTTTGGAAATTGAAGAAGTGGTTTAGAGATTGACATAATACAAAAAGCACATCCACAAAAGATTAAGACAATTGGTATTTGCAAGATAGAGTTCTAATTCTACTGCAGATCTAATAGAAAGAAAACAGGCTCAAAAGTATTACAGCCAAGCGTCGGTACAATATAAGCTCCACACATGGCCGAACCCTGGTACTGTGACACATTCCCATAGAAAACAATGGAGGCAACAAATATGTCTTTGCATCTTTGCCTCTCATTTTGAGGAACAATTGAGGAGAGCAAGGGTTTACAGGCAAAAGATCAACATCTTTGAGATTTCTTACTAAGGATGCATTCATTGTCAGATACCACTTCTCCCATGAAATGATACTTGACATGTTTGCACACTGGGAGCATGATCAAGATTCACCAAAAGCCCTCTCCCAGGATGTGCATGCCCATGTCAAAATACTGGTTGCAATCCATTTCATGGCCACTGGGTCTTTCCATAGGGTCACTCCTGACAATTTAGGCATCTCACATACAAGCCAATCTCAATGCCTACACCAAGTATTGAGATGCATCACCAGCACAGTGCACCAGTTTATCACATTCCTCAGCCACTTGTGGAAAGGCAAAGGGGGACAAGAGAATTCCATATCTTTACCCTGTGTATTAGGTGCATCAATTGTACCCATGTGACACTTCAGCCACCTCACCTCAGCAACCACCTTTTCTGCAACAAACATCACTGGCACTCCATCAGTGTGCAAGCTGACTGCGATGCAAGGGGCTCATTCACTAATATACGTGCTGGCTTTTCCGAAGCAAAAAAGACAGCTATATATTCCACCAGGGGTGTATTACAGAAAGTACCCCAGGGGTGCAACAGGCATGTGCACCCGCTTTGTGCTCGCCCGGGGTACTTTGGTGTTACAGAAGGGGCCGCAGATGCTTTTGCGGCCCCTACTGTAATACTGATAGTGCTGGCCCACACGAAGCACCAGTTCTGTCTTAAGAAGGCATTCCCTCATTTGCATGGGGGTGTGGCCCCATGCAAATGAGGGAATATCTTTGCCCCTGTCGTATTATGCATAAAGGCAAATAAGCTGTCAGGAGGTGCACATAAAAAGGTGGCACATTTTCAGTTCGCCCCCCGAGGGCAGCACTCAGAAAGGGGGGTACAGGGGTCCTGTGGGCCCCACAGACATCCCTCTGCAGGTGGGTGCAGTCACTCACTGCACCCATCTACAAAGGGATCTCTAATACCTCCTCAAAGTGCAGGCAGGTTGCCGTCTGAACTGTTGAACACCGACTGGCTTTGAAGCAGCCGCTTTGTATTTCATTTGAATGTATGCCCCTAGGGCAACACGAGTTTGCCGCTGCCACGAGGGCAGTGCATTGTCTGTATTAGGGAGTACTTGTCCTGTTGGCGCATGGCATACCTATTTAAAGGTGCACTGTGGCGAAAAGAGGAAAAGTGTGCCCTATGTGTAATAAGGGCCCAGATTGACAGTTTTTTTAGGGTTTCGGTGACCTGGTTCCTAGTTAAGTTTTAACATCTCACACTCTGGCTGCATGAGCATCCGCAGGGTGGCATTCCCAAGCATACCCATTACTCAGTAAAACACAATAGGCACAGATTACCCTGACAGTAACTTCATGCATGTATAGATGATGTGGAACATTTATAATAGAATCACATCTTAAGAAATATGTCTTTGTTGCAGGTGATGCCAACTATGCTCTCTTTCCCCATCTCCTCCCACGCTTCTTCTTTCCGACCAAACAGCGTCCACAGAGGTGCCATAAGGCCCACACATGTGCATGGGTCATCACTGAATGCACTTTTGGTATCTTTATGTCAAGCTTTAGATGTCTTGACCATACAGGGTAGTGATGTAAGTGATGAATAGTGAACTATTACACCATCCACATTTACCATTCTGAGACAATATTGTAACACTGCCATAATGTCACAGTCAAACATGCTATCTTCTGATTATTAATTCTTTTGCATTTCTCTTTTATACTTGTTCTATCACATTTACAGATTTGCACTAAACTAAAATTGTTAACATAGCTAAAACAAACATGCATACCTTTAGATGTGTTTTTACATATTACAAATCACCTCCCTTCAACATGTAATGACCTCCCCCTATGTTTCCGGAGTCTTCTGCGTGGAATCAAGGACACCGTGAATGCACTAGTTGGATCACTTCTTTCTTGTCTGATAGGTCACTATCAATTCATCTTGGCAGTTTCCACCCTCAAGCTAAACCTTTCCCCTCGGAAGTGCAACAGGGGGCTACAATAACCCTCCTACTGTTTAATGAGAACTTGATTCCATTTGCTCATATTTTATACACCTTCTAAGTGACATCCTACCGTCACTCAGTTCACCTGTTAGTTGTGTAAGCTCATTAACCTAATATTGGTACCAGAAGCCACTCAATATTCGATAAAAAAATCCCTGCAAGACTGAGAGCCTTGCTGTTTTTTTCATCAATAGCTAGGATTATTCTTTCTGGCCTTTATCCTTGGGTGCCTCCCAGACTCGTTTCTTCAGCTCGGAACCCGGACTTTACCCTAGATACCAAGCTTTCATTTGAACCCCAGATTTCAGTGGTTACAAATCAAAGTTTATTTCATTTTTTTCATTCTCATTCACCTCAGTCTTGTACACCAAAGATATTGTTCTTGTTTTGTGCCCTCATCTTGTAGGGTTGCCACACCAGAGAGGTATTTTGCTTGTTCTTCGGTGCACAGCGAAGACTCTACTAAAGAGGGAACACTTCATGTGTTTCATATCAATCTTATTCTGAAAGTTCAAAATAGTTCAAATGTTCATCACATGATTTTCTTCTTTTATTCCATATATGAGGAGTTATCCATAATACGGATTCCAAATAACGCATTTATTTGTGTTTCATCAATACTTTGCAATCCAGCCAATGCGTTTCATTCTGAAAAGGACTTCATCCCATTTTGGTGCTGTTGCATGCTTGTCTGCATTATTCTACAGAACCCACTTGGGAGGAGACTGTTCTTTTAATGCCAAACTCATAGTGGTCTATACCGATTCCAGATAGACATAAAAAAATTTGCAAACCCTGATGAAGTCCTCTTCAGGACAAAACGCATTGGCTGGGCCGGAGTGCGAAGTATTGATGAAACACAAATAAAAATGTTATTTGGAAACCTGTGAATATTAACAAGATGCTCAAAACATGGTTGTTCTAGACAGTCCTTTGTATGCCTGTACAGCGCAGTGCCAAGATACTCTGGGGCAGATTTACAAGCCCCTTGCGACATCTTTACAACACTGTTGCGTCACTTATGTGACGCAGCGACGTCGTAAACAATGCGCCACTATGCGACAGATTTACAACGTGACGCATCTAGTGAGATGCATCACGTTGTAAAGCCCTGTGCTACATTATACCTGCGTCAGGTACAATGTATGCAGGGTGGGCGTTCCGTCGCAAGGAAGCCCCGTAAAAGTGATGCAGTGAAATCAAGATTTCACTGAGTCACTTTTACGTCCCCGCTGCATCAAAACCTTACGCCTGCTTGTAGCAGGCGTAAGGAGTGACGCAGCGTTGGAAGTATAGGATGCCCCTGAGCAGCGCTGGAGTTGCGTCGCGCTTGCGACACGACTCCAGCACTGCGTCACCTATACGCTGACAGATGCATCACGCATCTGGCTCTCCTTGCGCCACGGTGCGCCGCATTGTAAATGCGGCGCATCCATGGTGGCGCAAGGGGTCCGTAACTTCACGCAAAATAACTGGCGCATCCCTGCTGATCTGCAGGGATGCGCCAGTTCTTGTAAATCTGCCCCTCTTTTGGCAGTGAGTCGCATGCGATACTAAGTATCTACAACATAACATAACGTAACAAACTAGCAAGTTTAACAGTACTGTAAAGTAAGTTCATAGATACTTGCCATAGTTCTTTCAACTGCACCTGCAGCACGTATCCTCCCCACAGTTCCTTCAACAATGTGAGCTCTCAATCCGCCATATCCATCAATAACCAATATCATCTCGAAACTTCCTTTCTATTTAGCATTTCGTGTATTAAAGCTTCTTCCAGTTCATTGGTCCCCCTATCTCAGCCAGGCCTTCCCTGGACCATCATCTCCTTGTGTTTTCTTTGTTCGCCCTAAGTTGGCAGGGTATGCCCAGACGTGGGTGCCTTGCTCACTTTGCCACTGGATTCAAGCTAGCCTGGCTGATGAGGGATGTTACCCCAAAACCGGTCCCAGGATGCTTGTTTCCGGTCCAGGGAAGACCTGGCTTGGCAGTTCGGGCTGGACTGTTCCCATGAGGCACAGGGCCAAGCCTGATTTGCATATAGCTGGGTCTGACCTGGGGTGGTGAAGTGAGCTAAAGAACGATGATGGATTCAACCCAGATCTGTGACTGGGGGTGAGTGTCTGAAAAAATTCAGCGTTCCGTCCATCATCTCCTTGTGTTTCCTTTGTTCGCCCTAAGTAAGCAGGGTATGCCCAGACATGGGTCCCTTGCTCACTTTGCCACTGGATTCAAGCTAGCCTGGCTGATGTCATGTTATGTTATAGCATTTTGAAACGTGCACAGCTACTCAAAAGAGTGTCCCGCACAAGCCCAGTGTGGAAAGAGAGAAAAAAGGGAAGACAGCTTAATTAAAGGGGAAAGTCTTAAGTCTCTTCCTAACATTTTTAGGATCCTGAAGGTGGCATAAGTCAAGGGGGAGTTGGTTCTAGGCCACCGCCGCCATGTTCGCAAGGGAGCCCCACCTACCCTTTTTAGGCAGAACCTGGGATTGCAGGCCATCAGCAATGTGGAAGAGTGAAGCTGCCTAGTAGGAGCATAGAACTGAAATCGCTTCCTTAGGCACACCGGGCCAAGCACATGAAGGGCAGCATGTGCCATTATAAGGGACTTAAATTTTACCCGCACTTTCACTAGTAGACAGTGCAGGTTACGAAGGTGCTTCCTGACGCTGATCCTCTTAGGTAGGTTAAGAAGGGTTCTGGCCACGGCATTTTGTAATCCCTGAAGTTTGTCCACTAGATAGCCAGGCAGACCAATATACAATGCATTGACATAGTCAATGCATGAGGTAATCAGTGCTCAAGTGACCGTTTCCCTTGCGGAAAGCGAGAGTAAAGGCAGAAATATTTTTAGTGATTTCAAAATGCCAAAGCACATTTCAGTCTGCTTGTTGATCTAAGGGCCGAAGCTCAGCTTTCCATCGAACCAGATCCCTAAGTTCTTAACAGGTTGACCCCGTGGTATAGGCCATGGAGACTCATCTGGCCAGAAGGATTGCCAGTACTGAGGAGGAAAGTTACTGAAGAGAAGAATCTCGGTTTTATCCTCATTACATGAGGGGTGTTACCCGAAACCGGTCCCAGGATGCTTGTTTCCGGTCCAGGGAAGACCTGGCAGTTCGGGCTGGACTGTTCCCGGCACCGGGCCAAGACTGATTTGCATATAGCTGGGTCTGACCTGGGGTGGCGAAGTGAGCTAAAGAACAATGATAGATTCAATCCAGATCTTTGACTGGGGGTGAGTGTCTAAAAAAATTCAGCGCTCCGTCCATCATCTCCTTTTGTTTGCTTTGG